>JBAMAW010002171.1:600000-874042 GCA_037043295.1 Amiota minor
AGACATTGGCAAGTAGACAAAGAAATAATTAGAATCAAATTTTCTTACACGAGCATTTTAAATCCCATCTCTATAGATATACAGAAGGAAAAAAATCGTCTTAAAAAACCTTAAACCCGAAAATTAAGCAGAATGATCTATAGATGAAAGTGAACATGAAGAACTTTTCTGTCTCTACTATATAATATACAATATAAAAAGATCTTAAAATTAAAATTTGTTTTAATATTAATTTATATTTTGAGATAAACGTTTTGGCAGCTAGTGCTCTTAAGAATATTGTGTTACCCTACTAATTTATATAAATAAAAGAAATAATTTATTTATATAGATATATGAGAGCATTATTGTATATGCAGTCTTATTCTCGATAAACTGATTATTCAAATTAACATTTTAATTGACAAATATGAATTTGTGTGAAAGGTATTACAAGAACTCAAAGTTATAACCTATTTTTATGTTTTATTTTCTTGTTACTACGTCATTGCTTCTTTGTTTCCACTTTTCCCAAATGAGATCAAAAACTTGCAAGGAAAAAACTCAATTCAATTGATCGATGGATGTTGCAATGATTAAGGACAGAAATGAAAATCATTGAAATGCGGGAATGTGTACAACTTATACACATTTTTCTTGGACAAAAGTTGAAAGTAAAATGCTTGCTAAATAAAATTAATCGTTTAGTAATGAATTAAATAGAACCAAACCAAAAATGGATTTTTAATTGTTTGCAATAATTTTATCAAATGCATCTTTAGTTTCTCAAAAAATAGACAAATAATAAAGAGGACGAGGGAAAGTACCTAGGTATATGGTTAAATTGGTTCTTTTCTCCGTGCCTTATACCTCATAAGCACAATATGGAAGTGAAATCCAAAAATTAGAAAATGAAATATCACGAAAATCAAAAAAAAGTTGCGATGATGCTTCAGAGACGTAGTGGAGAGACGCACAAAACTATGCGTATTGTCTTGAGCGGGCTCGTCTGCAGCGTAGAGAATGAATGCTTATGCATGAGTAAGAGAGAGATAAAAAATACTTTACTGATTGTGTTTATTTTACGAAAGAACATACGAACAAGTGGCCGAATGACCGAAAAATAAAATAACTCTTTTGTATTGAAACAATAAAACACTACAATATTCTGTATTATTGCTTGACCATCTACTTTAGAAGTTTCACTTCCATATTGTATTTGCCAAAATAGCTCCAATATAATAATAACATCGTCAAATTTTGGTTTTCGTCACAATTCATTTTGATATTTTTTGGATTTACTCAGGAATCGAACCCCACGCCCTCGGTTTGCAAATCATTCTCTCTAACCACTACGCCACTGATATATTTCAAGTGTATTTGCCTAAATAGCTTCAATATAATAATAAATCAAATTTTGGATTTTCGTCACATTTAATTTTCATATTTTTTGAATTTACTCCCCTTCGCTAAAAAAGTTACACTGCAATAATTTATGGGGTTTCACACAAAAAGACATTCATTGGATCATTCGTAATCCATGGATGGGAACGTAAAATGTATCTATAATGGAATGTTGTAACAGAATATAAAGTAAACGTAACTAATATAAAAATATGGAAATATGACAACAATTTTTGTTGACCAGAAGAAACTACATACTAACAAAATTAATAAAAATACAGATCGGCATATCCAACATTAACAACAATCAACTCCAACACTTTATCGAATCCGTATAAAGTTGAATTTTCTTTAAAAAGTAAGTATTACAATGGTAGGCGTTTGCAATGCGTGTAGTAATGGGGCGGTGTGTTTTAGAACATTGGTGACGCGTAATTAGTTTTGATTTATTTGTTACAAGTACAAGTACTTAACAGGTTTATATATTGTATATAAAAAAAAATTGCATTGTATATTGTATTGGCATTCTTACCGTTGTTGTGTTTTGTTGTCTATAAACGACCACTACCACAAGAAATATGAGTTCAAGATAAAAACGATAAAAATAGAATAAATCGCATGCAATTGAAAGTTCTCATGCAAGATATTTGTATACCTTTTTTTTTTTGTATGAATAGGTATTATCACTTTGGAGTCATGTTTGTAACGCATAGAAACTTGCGTCAAAGACACCATATGGAAATAATCAGCGTGACAAAGGGAATCATTCATTTATCTGTCCAACTAAACTGAACTGAACTGAACTGAACTGAGAGTCTCATTAGTCAGTTTTACATTTGCGTTTCTTGAGCAGAATCCTATATCGCAACTTCTTTTTTGTTGATGAGGGATGCGTGGTGAGCGAGGGGTAGTCGAATTGCTTGTACCAGCATCAGTTTGCGATTCTGTTCGCCTCTTTCGTTGTTTGTTATTTTCGTTTGGTTTCGTAGAGTGAAGATTTCTGAAATTGCATTGTAGAAGCAGCGGTATTTAAATTAAATGTGAAAATATTGCTTTGCGAGTCGCAATCAAGTGTGAAAGCAAGCCCGCAACATCAAAGAAAAATGAACGATTGCTTAGTAACTCTCAGTAGCAAATGTAAATCCGGTCTAACAAATTTAACTTCCATTATTCTAATATTGTATAGCTATTGTGTTTTCTAAACCAGATTATGTGAAGTGTACCTGTAAACTTTGATCAGTATTTTAGAGTTTTTTCGAATGAAGTAGGTACTATGTAAGTATGACTTAAGTAGTCTGATGTTAATGTTCTTTCTTGGTTTTTTTTTTTTTTTTTCTCTGTATATGACATTTAAACTTATATTTCCAAGCTTTTCTCAAAAGACTTGACTGAAACTAAAAGCCACAATAATGATAAATACAATAACATACTACATGACAGAAGCATCCTGTTTTCTTTATTAAACATCATCGATCATTGCTGTATGTATACATGTACACATGTACATATATCTTCTGAATGAGTCTAGGCTAGATTTTAATGACAATAATCAGCAATAATGGCAATAATAGTCTTATCCATGACAGACATATGCATGCCACACACATGTATCTCTATATCTCTGGGTATGTGGATTTGTATGACTAAGTATAAGCCACACAAATCAGCAAAATTATTTGCTTGGAGTAGTTAGATAAATATGAATGTATATTAAAGAGAATTAGTATTGTAGTAAGTCGATAGTAGTATATAATCACTTCAAGGCGTTTTAACGTTTAGAATAGCAAAATACAATGAGAAGCCTCACTTCACCAGATGACGAAGATCAAATGAGAAGATAATGATCACGATAGATGACTGTGTTGATAATGATAGTAATGATTATCATGAGAATTCATTGACCTGCGTATAATTGTACCTGGGAATGTATAAAATTAAAAAAAGAAAAATTAAAGTTTGATTGAACTTTTAGCAATTTTGAAAAGATATACAAATTCAACTCGTTCGCTAATCGAAAGATCTCCTTAACCTTGTACCATTAATACTTACATCTGTATAAGTATAAACAATTTTAACAAAATTCAATTGTTCCAGTCATCTAAAAATGATGATTTCAAAAAGTCTAAGATACCTTGATAAGTTATCGGACACACATTACATAAATGCGCGAAATTGGAGAGGATATAAGCATACATATCATATGGCATAGTGATTTCAATTGTACCGGAACAACTAAGTATGGGAAAGCTAACTGAAATAGACTGTATGATATTTTTAAATTATTACATATTGTTACACCAAATGAATTTATGAATCTTGAACAATATGTTGTTTTAAAATTTTACATCCTAAACAATGGAATCTACTGGATGAACTGACTACAAAGAAAGTAAAGGCCATGAACTCGGCCGGAATGATGATAGCCACAGCTGTAGTGATGTAGCGAATATTTGCATATTTCTTGACATTCGCATTAAAATATATCAATTTCTTCTTTAAATTAATTGAAGTGGAAAATTTGTTGGGTCTAGCGAGATAAAAACGGCAGAGAATGCGCACTTCTTCTTAGTGATTTGATATACTTATGAATTAGTTATGTAACGAATATCAATAAGTGTCGCTTATGCTCAGTAGTAGTTGTTGCTCTCTTCAGACTTGCACATATTTATTTATTTATTTTTTATCTAATGTCTAGAAATATGCAAATATTCGTTATATCACTAAGACACAGATTTTGGACGATTGCAACGCAGTCCTATTAGATGATTTCAGCAAGGTTTTACAGAAAAATCATCCTAATTTAGTGAAGAGGAAAGTGAATATACATCAAGAATACCCGGGTTCATTGCTTCCTCACATTGCATATTCAGCAGATTTAATGCTCTGCGATTATTTTCTATTTGCAAGCCCGAAGAAAAAGAAGTTGGAAGGAACGAGATTAATTCCCAGCGAATAGCAACGAAATGAATTATGAAATTGAAGAAATAATGGGCTGACTTAAAGGGAAAATTGGGCCTTCATTCTTGATGAACAGTCGTGCATGTATATACAATACAAAGCTAAAGCTCCAGATATCTAACCATTCATGTGAGTCTTTCAACACTCGTCAGACTTGTTTTTGTTATTAAGTATGTACAAGTAGGCATATGAGAATGGAGCAAATGCAATTCTATCTATGCATTGTCATTTCCGCATTTACGAGTATCATAAAACCAAATCATAATACTAAATGTAATTCTATAATTACTATTATATCATACAATACATAAATATCGCTCTCTCCTCAATTAACTCTTTCTTTAACTTTAAGCAGTTTTATATACTATGTATAATACAATCAAAATGTATGATTTATCGTTCTGTAAACTAATCGAGATGAACGGTAACAATTCACATCCATAAATTCCATTAAACATTACATTTTTTCTCAGCGAAATGAAGTTTAGTGGCGCTTTAAAAACCTCCTCTACATTAATGCATTTCAAAATTAATTAAACGGCAATTTCAAAATTAAGATGAACGCGGAGGCATAGACAGATAAACAAATAAACTACAAAAGAAATGCGAACGAGTATGATGAGAACACGAAACAGATGTGCCGGATCGACAAAACAAGCCACTTATTTTGAGCCTAGTTTACTTGCCATATTCGTCGTAAGTACACATTTACGAGTATGTATTTATTATTTTGTTGTTGTCTGTCTATTTTGGGGCAGCTAAATACCAACAACAGACGCATTCGTTAGAGACAAGTGTGCATTTAAAATGTTGAACACCGGACTATCCGTCCTCTTCTTAACTTTAAATTTAATGTCTTGAAGCATTTATCGAACAGCTTTGATCTCATTAGCGATCGCGAACGTTTATCCATTCATTTAGTTATTCATTCATTCATCTATCTGTGTGCTTGTTTGTGTGGGTACAAAGCAAAGGCCTTGACGACAGTCAAATTGGACAGACAGACAGACAGACAGATAGACAAACAATCCAATAGACATTTTTGCAATTGGACAGTTGTCTAGATTAAATGGTTGAATAGCTTGAATGCTCATGAGCCAACTCAACTTGAATCGAGTTTAAATTGTAAGTTGCGCTTTGATTTCATTGTAATCGCATTTGGTTAGTTGATTTACATACCCTTCACACTAGTGGGCATAGGTGTTATTACTTTGGCTCAAATATTTGCAACGCAAAGAACCGTGATTTGAAGACCCCAAAAACAAATATATGGGAATGAGAAATGATTTCGCCATATTCGTACTAGAAGGAAATTTGAACGAGGCATTACACCTACAAGTAAATGTCACTATAGATACAATATATGTATAAATAACACAAAAAGCATCCAATATGTCCCATGTGACTGAATTGCATTTTTAGAAAAACTGACCCGTTTTCTCGTGAAAGCTTTCTTCGTTGACCTGGATAGTTTGCCAATCTTGCCAGTCTATTTTTCTTAGGTGAACTCAATCTGTGACAAGCAGTATCTTATTTTATATTATCCTATTATATCCTAGATTTTACCACCTTACCAGCGATGAAAAGAATATGTAGTCCCCATACAAAATACAATTTAAAATCATGATTGGTGGTTTTTAGGATTCCGAACCCAAAGGGTACCAAAAGGAACCCTATTGCAGAGACTTCGTTGTTCGTCCAAAATGTGTAGTTCTGTTCGGGCATTAGCAACAAATAGAAAAACTAAAATATTTTCAAAAACTTACCATACAAGAAACATTTTGGTTTGTATGGCAGCTATACGATCCAGTAATTCTAAGATCTTGAAATTTGGAAGATTCGTGGCTATAAATTTGAAACTTTTATTGTCGAAGTTTTAGTTTGATCGGACCACTAAGGAGGGTACCTCCCATACAAACCACCATTAAAATTCAGATTCTTATTAGAAAAAAATTTTTGTTTTTTGTTCTATCGAACTGAAATTTAGACACTATAAGTTTTTGATATAGGTGCTGCACATCGGTTGGAATCAGCAAAATCAGCTGTCTAGGAGGGGTACCTCCCATACAAATCCACCATTAAAATTCAGGTTCTTATTCGAAGAACTTTTTTGTGTTCTGGACTATTAAACTGAAATTTAGACACTATAAGTTTTGATATAGGCGCGGTACATTTATTGGAATCAGTCAAATCGGACCACCTCCCATACAAACCCCAATCTGACTCGCACTTGGCCCATTTTTATCATTGCTGCATGTACTACAATATGTATTTTCAAGGAGGCTGAAAGGTATGTAAACTTCGATGAAACGCATTTCATATTTTTTCTTGTTTTTCTTTTCTATAGCGGAAATCAGTTTAGACTCTTTTTTTTGCTTTGCTTTGTTGCCCACTATCTTGAGTGGTTCGTTATTTACGAGTATTTAGTAAGTTGAAACTCGAAGGTGGCATTTCGTCTATTTAATGTCAGTTTCGGTTTTCAATGCTTCCATTCTTGAAGACAGCTTTGCGACATAAAATTGAATTTCAAAAAAGAAAAATAATAATAAAAAAAACAAATGATAAAAATAAATGAAAATTGGCAACAAGTAAACTTATCATTGTAGATGAAGCGGATAGAAAAACAGACAAAAAGACAGACAAGCAAAAGAAGACATGAATAAACTGATAATTATTGCAGATTTGTTATTTATCATTAAATAAGCATCAATGAGTGATTTCCTCTACACAATTATATACACATAATATGTGGCTGATGACGCTAGGTCTGTAGCTGTCCACTAACCCAATAATTTTCTAATAGCAAAATGTTATCAATCTACAATATAATGAAATCTTATTAATATTTCTAATTCTTAGCTTAACAAATAATGTTACGAATCATGTTAATGCGATTAATTTAAGAAAATAATATTGTATACAATACTTTAAAAGATGCCTTTTGTGTTCCAATTCTTTATTGTACAATAATGAACTAAGACTTCGGAACTATCTAACTAAGAAATCGACGCATTTTTTGGATAAAAAATTCTGTCCGTATTTAGTATCCATTTCTTTAAGACTTCAAAAGTAAATAAGTCATCGGTCGAAACATATGACAATCAGAATCCTCTAAGTGTGGTTGCTTAAAATTAATGGACGTAGCTTGTCCACATTTAGTATCCATTTATTGAGATCTCCACAAGAAATGACTCACTACTCTCACAGTAAATAAGCCAACAACCAAAATATAAGTGTAATAATTGAAAGGCTCTATGTCTCGTGGTTAAGCTACTTGAGGTAATGCGCCCCAGAAAGTGAGTTCCTTTGAAAGTAGTCACTTGAATAATTTTAAGCTCTTAAAAACTCTTTAACCACCTGATTCTTTGAACTTTTACAAAAATCTTACCATAGTGTAAAGAAAAAAAAAGACCTGAACCAAACCACTATTCGATCTATTAAAAATCTCATGCACTAATTTGTATAAGATATTTTTGGTATAAACTGGCAATAAAACCAAGCTAAACCAAGCCAAGCCAACCAATAACTCAGCAAATGGCTTCGATAAACGTGACTTGAATAATATTTCTCTAAACAAGGGTGAGGGCCTGATATGCGGCATTAGCCACAAAAGTAGTAAACTACAAAACAAAAAAAAAATAATAATAATAATGACATTAATAGCAGCAACGAAAGTTTTACTTGTTTCGTACAAGGAATCTTATAAGAAAATCTTTGTGTAACACACCTTTTTCTTACTGTATAAATACAATTTACAACATACATATTTCAAATTAAGTTCAGGCCAACAAACAATAGAAAACAATAACAAAAAGTAGTCAAAAAATCTTAAACTTAATAATAGAAATTCACCGAAAATAAAAGGAAAAAAAATTTCAACTTCCACAGCAAAATTAGAGAGAAAAAAGATACTACAAAATCAAAAGGAAACTTTTGTTTTATTGTGACCACAATAAGGCGTTGCCCCAAAAAACCTCAGACCAAGTAATTGTCTCAAATTAAAAAGATCAAATCCACGAAAACCCACAAAAAAGATCGCTGAAAACTAAGGCTTAGCCGCCGGCCGGCTTAGACGAATAAATGAAAAATGAAAATTGATACAATCGATTCCCTCAATGGCCACCAGCTACACTTTATTCCACTCCACTCTATATCACTTGCACTACACTGGACGACAGTACTATTGTCTCTCTGCCTCTCTAATCCACTTACTCAAGTAGCAAAGATTCATTGCAATCTTCAACCTCTACACCGCTAGGCAGAGAAAGTAAACTTGTGATACAAGTGACAACAAGAGTGCGGAGGAGCCGGAGTAAGAAATTGGGCCTTCCAATGAATTCGTGTCAAGATGTTGCTACTTTTTTGCGTCTAGTCACGTTTGAGCCGAAAAAAATAACAATAAAAATTTAAAAGAAATAAGTAAGATCATCATAGTTGGCTAGATCTGATAATGTGATACTCTATACTTCAACAATACACATAAAACTGAAGCATATTGATAAAGGAATACGTATAAATTTATAAAAAGATTCAATGATATCTTATAGTTCAAATTTAGCTATTCATCAGAACACAAACACTTGATAGTTTAGTGAAAAAAATTTGAAAGTTTCAAGTGTTTTTCTGTTCTGATAGAAAAGGATCTTCAAATTTATGCTTATAAACCTTAAGATTACCGAAGATGTAACCATTTATGTTCTTTTGAAATGGAATTCTTTCAAAATTAGTATCATTAACTTGGTGACTGTGAAATTGTGAATGGTGCGACCAAATTTTTAATTGATCGATACAACTGGACATAGTTATCATAATACAAATGCCTTTGCGAAGCAAAATTATTTAATGTTAAATACTATTTCACTCATAACTAAGCATACTCTACTATTTGAGTGTAGGGTATATCTAAAACCAACGAATAAGAAAACAAGTACAAGTACAAATGCCATTTGATATTCAAACAGTGGACAACAAACTTCAGCTAAGGCAATTGCCGTCTTCGTGGCAGCGTCGGTGGTAGTGCTGGTGATGGTGGCGGCACCTGTTCCAGCTCTGTCCGGTTGTGGCCACACAAAGATGCCGCTTATGGGAAGAGACGCGAAAAACTACAACAACAACAATAACAACAACAAATGTTTTAAAAAGTATGAAATTCAAATTCTTTTTGCACAGCATGCGAAAGTAAAAGTGAACGCGAGATTTTCCCAAGCCTAACCCAGAAAAAACACCAGCAACAATAAAACATAATATTTTTGTATATTACAATATAAAAAAAAAAAAAAAAAATCTAACTGAACAAATGCGTTCGAAAGTTTTGCACGACAATGAACATTTTAGCCTCGTATACGTAATGTGATTACTTTCCAAAAAAAAAATTAAAAGAAGAAATCATAAAGGAAAAATTTCTCTTAAATAGAAATCATCTTCCTTAAATCTTAATATTCCTCTTAAGTATCAAAAAAAAAATACAATAAAAATAAAGTAAACGTACTTAGGATTTGATCTGAACTCTCCTAGAGGAGAATCCTTGAATAAACATAAAAAATTGAAAAGTCTATAAAAAAGTTAAACTCATTAACTTGAATCATTAATTAAATTAAATAAAATAAATGGGGAAACTAAGAGAATAAGAGAATGAGAAATCGGCAGAAGAGGAAAAACTCTTTTCTAATGAAAATGATGTTATCAGGATAACGTGATATCAGATAAATATTAGAAACCTATGAGATTAAGAAACAGAAGAAATACGCATGCACCAAAGTCAAACGATCCAAAGGTGTATCACGTGAAGCCTTCTTGTTTCCTGGTCCCAGGAATATGAACATGATCTTATTGTAGTTTGTGGCCATAAAAATATGGCTTTCTTTTTCTTAAAAATAATAAGTATTTACAAAGAGCAACGAACTATTGAGAAATTTCTTATACTGAAAACTTCAAAAACCTTCTACCTCAACTTATCTCTTATTAAAACAAGTAAATGAAAGCGAGTTTTTATTAGATACGAGGATTTTCGAGGATGGCCATTGTCCATCCATTGATCAATATATTTATATATTATCGGTAAATAAATTTGTCAGTTAACTTTTCGTTTCTTATTTCCATATTGCAACTGCAATTCCATAATATTTTATTTAAGATTTATTCTTTTTCAACTTTTTTCATCTTTTTGTGGCTTGGTTAATTGACCAATTGATGTCGTTTTTGACCAATTAACATTTTGAAAAATGTTTGCAATAATCACTTGTACACCTATGTAAGTATTTTATAATTTAACAAATGTTGCTAATATTAATGTTGTTTTTGTTTTTGTTGTTACGAGTACAAAATGATTTTTGCAATACCCATAAATAAATTTGCATAAACAAAAACCCAAAAAAAAAAAAAGTGAAAAAAATATATGTATTTTTAAAAACACAAAAGATTTATTAGCGTTGATTACATCAAAGCTTAAATACTCTTCCAATGCGTTTTGTTCATGTTATTGAAATCTCTATATAATGAAAAAGGATTCGCATTAAAACATTATAGAATGGCTATATTTTCACATATTTGTGACATCATTAGAAATGATCTGAACTTATCAATAAATGCATCGACATAAAAGGATCTTTGAAGCTTCGTTTTATATGTTACAAACATCATATTAAAGTGATAATATACTTGCAATGAGAAGTGTGGTATGAAAAGAAGTAAAACCAAAAAAAGAAACCAAATAATCTTACAAAATTTGAAAAATTGTGAACATTTTTACCGAAAAGCACAACCTTCCCAGATAACCGCTGAAGTGTCAATTATAATTATGTCATTGAAAAGTGTTACGAAGACTAAGACTCCTCTTCGCTGTCTTCTTCAATATTAACACCCTAATCAATGTTAACCATTATTGCTGTTGTCAGTATAAAAACACTTATAGTTTTTTATGATATATTGTAATATTATTATAACCATTTTGCTTAGTGTTAATGCTATTATCACATGACTGTGATGTTTGTAAAGCATTAAGACTTATTCGAGATCCAATGAATATGCAAGAGTCAATCAATAAACACTTGTGTCACAAGTTAAAGATGTAAAGGGTACCAAACGGAACCCTATTACTAGAGCTACGCTGTCCGTCCATAAACCGTAATAAGTAGAAAGATGAAATTTTTACAGAATATGTAGTTCTATTGGGATTAAAGCATTAAACACTTAAACCAAAATAAAGATTAAAATTTCAAGGCGCCCCCATTCAAGAAACCTATGGTTTTATATGGGAGATATACATTCCAGTAAGACTAGGATCTTGAAATTTACATGGTTGGTGAAGATGGATTAGAGACTCATAGTGTTTAAATTCTAATTTGATCGGACCACTATGGGTGGTACCTCCCATACAAACCCACCATTAAAATTCAGGTTCTTATTAGAAAAACTTTTTTGTCTTTTATACTATCGAACTGAAATTTAGCCACTATAAGTTTCCGAGATAGGTGCTACACATTTGTTGGAATCAGTCAAATCGGACCACTAGGGGTGGTACCCCCCATACAAACCCTCCATTTGGTACAATGCGTGTGCGAGTCTGACACTTGGCCGATTTTTAATTTTCTAAACTCTAAAATCATTTCTTTATGCTGATGTGCTGCTTCTTGGCCATAAGAATTGTTTATTACAACTACGAAAGAATGCAATTCTGATGGATAAATCTGAAAAATCTCGTGCGCTTTGTTGGAAGTTTAATTCAGAAGAGAAGGCAGCCCCACTAATTGTAGCATTAGATGGGCCGAGATAGTGGACTTCTTCTTCATCTCTGCTTAACTTCTGTACCTACCTAACTGTGAATCTTTTCAATGGCGAAGTAATTGCATTTTGAAATTCAAACTTTCAAATCCAAAGCTATATGAAAAAAACATCTCAGAATATTAACTTTGGTTTAACAAAGCTTACAGCCATGTGTACATTTCACACCGCAAAGTTTGTACTTAATCGTCATGCCATTTTGATTTGAATGGGATTACCTATTTCAAATATCGAAGAACTCTGATTGAATTGATTAATCAATTCTCATCTTAACGCTGATCATATTCACACTTATGTATATTGATAATTTCTGTTCGCACTAGTGTAATAGGTATATGAAGAACTTCAGTCCTCATTTGTCATCTTATACAACGCTATGATCTAAGCTCTTAGAACAATTTATAAACAGCCTGCGGGCTGAATTTCGTTCCCAGCACATTCGCCCCTTTCGATTTATCATCTTTATGACATATCAACTTGAATCGTTGCCAAATGATGTCAATAACAAATTAAAAAGGCTTAGAGAATTTCAAAGAAATCAACGATGATTCCATGCTTAACTATTCAAAGCGATAAATCATGACAACGCATTGTTACGAGTACCTTACTCAATCAGAATGACCAGACAGGGTCATCACAGAAGGCATCAAAATGATCATTATTTGGTGTGTTAATAAAATGTTAATGTAATTTGTTTTTTTCTTTTTTTTTTTTTATTGTACAATAGTATATTGGAAAAATTTGGATGACAGATGCTTCAGTAGCCGTCATTTAATTGAGATACACTGAGAAAAATCGAAATTATTGTAATAATAATTTTAACTTTGTATTTTTGTCTGTAAAATTTAATAAATACATTCCAAAAATTAATTTTGGGATCATCTTATCTTATTACTATAGTTTTCTTCTATAAACTTTAGAATTCATTGCATTTTTTGCTTAAGACTATCTCCTCCTCCTATCTACTTACAAGGTTCGATCAATAAAACCTTAGAAAAAGACAAAAAAAAAATTTTTTTCTGGAATTTTCTTTCTATTTTTCAATGCTATTTAGCTCTATACATTTTCTCATTTTTCCATTTTTTTTGACCCGTCCAAATACAAATTTTCTCCAGGTCCTCAAAATAAGCATATGTTTCAGTGATGACAATTTATTTGATCACATTTCTTCTGGTAATAGTTGCAGAGGGCTGAATTTGGAGAAAGTCCTGGATGGATAGCAGTTTGTAACTTAATTTGTGTATTTTCAATGTGGACAAGCAATTTTTTCTCCCCCAAATGTGGTCTTTTTTGCTTCAAATTAATGCCGAATCTATCTAACAGTTCTGAATAATATTCGTCGGTGATTGTTTTAACTTTTTTAAACTATTCGATGTGAATGACACCGCGTGCATCCCAAAAAACTATCACCACAGCCTTGTTCTCCGAGAGACCCATCTTGGCCTTCTTTCGTGTACGTTCACCCGGAGAAAACCACTGCTTTGAGTTTTCCTTAGTGTCTGGTGTTTCGTCTATGCAACAAAAACTTGTTCGGATTGCGGTCGAACGTCACCGATCACACCTTTGAAGTGGTCATACAGTTGCGCTAATGTTCGATTGTGAGCAATCGCGAATTTCATCGCGCGGATAGCTCTTTCGTGTCCAAATATTCTTGTAAAATGTAATGTACCCGCTTAGTTGATATGCCCAAAGTCTCAAACAACACACACACATTCAATTTCCAATCATCCAATATTATACATACCATAGATTTAGTCGACGATTTCTGGAGTGACCACATCTTTTCGGCGAACTGATAGCTCGGCATCACTTGTGTTGGCTCGACCCCAAAGAATTCAGTAAACCTCTTCGTAACCATTGAAATGGAATAGTGACGGTACCCTTAGTACAATAATATGAAGCCTTTCCTTGGTTTCGGTAATACTTAGTTTTTTTATGAAAAAAAATAATACTTGATGAGCACACGAAATACGCCTTCTTCCAATTTTTTTTAAATACACAAAGTTTCTTGCTTTATTTGACAATAAAAATAAAACCAAGTGCTCAATATTATTAAGGCTTTATCAGCAGATAAGTGATGATCTAAACTTCAAAACAAAAAAAATTATCAATGCAACGAGCATCATCTATGGAATATATTGATCGATCCTCGTATATGTGTACTTTAAAATGGAAAGTAAATCAAATCGAAAATTGTTTCGGGTTCTTTATTATTTGCAAACTGCCTAGAATAAGTTCTTATCCTTTTTATCTTTCTCAAGTGAATAAATTTAAAAAATTACACGTTATAGAAGTGAAACTACTTAAAAACAGACAGAGAGAGATCATTTCAAAAGAAATATAACTATAAACATACATACAATATTATAAGTTTGTCAAGAAGTTTGTAATGCCGGCCACACATTATGCGATTTATTGTAGAATTTCATTTTGCTTGTGGCACGATTGTATGTTAATCTGTCATTCTGTTTGTCGGTCCGTCTATATATTGCTTTTGGTTTCTGTGGCGTGTGTTATTGTTGTTGTTGTGTTAGACAATGTGTTTACGTTTGCCATCTGTCCTCTCTTGCCCAAAAAATAGATCAACTGCGATCTTCTGTGCGTTTCTCGTTCTCTTTTCTTCGTACATTCGCTTGTGTTTGCACACACACAAGCTAGATGCTTGCACATTTTTGTAACACACAAGCTGCATGTTGTTGTTGTATAATTTTAAACTCTTTATTGACCCTTTTCCGGTGGATTTTTGAAAAATTATTTTTATTATATTATTTGTTGGGGACATGGAAATAGAAATACATATTCTGTGAAAATTTGAAGTCTCTGCCTAGTGCGGTTCATGAGATACAGGATTTAAAAAACGTGACAATTTGTATTTTTTCACTCAAACTTTTAATACAAATTTTTGCCCAACGCCGCTAAAGAAGAAGAACTTGTACAAAACAATAAACACCTGCTATCCTAAAAATTTAACGGATGCTATGCTACTGTTGATTGATTGATGATGTAATGTATGATGTAAAAAAAAAAGTGACAAATAAAGAACACAGAAAAGTCTTGAAATCATTGAAATTAAATTGTACTGTTTTTCTCTGTTCACTTTTCACTCTTTCGGCAATGAACGCCACTTAGGGTTCATTTGATTGCAATGAAATTTTGTGTATGTGTGTGATTGATTCCAGCCTTGAACATAGGATACTTTTGGATCCAATATGTGGTGCTGTTGGTAAGAAATTGCCTATAAAACTTAAAGAAATAGCATTCTGAATTGTGTAAAATTATTTCATGCAGAGTCGAAACCAGTAAGTGGGAACATTTGAGAGGTTAGTATTTGTTTATTGTTTATTTAACTGCTGTTGCGTTGGTGTTTTACTGATGAATGATAATACAGGCAGTGGCAATTGACACCCCTTTCCAATGAGTTCGCCATGAAATGAAACTATTGATTTCGAACCGGATGACGATGACATTCTGTCAGTTGCAACAACATGGAATTGTTCTGATGATGAATTATGCAGTTTGCAAAAAAAAAAAAAAACAAAAATGTGATATGAAAGAAGTAAAAAAAGTAAACATTCTCCCTTTTCCTTGGGCGGCCTCAACCCCATTCAAGCGTTAGCAACATCTACTCCTATAACGATAATAATTCGAGTTTAATTACACAACCAAAGAAAGTGAACTAAATACTAAAAAAAAAAAAAAATATTGATGAGAAACTAGAATCTAGTAAATAATAAAATTATGATTCATGTTTAGTTTTCCTTTTTTTTTTTTTGTTTTATCTTAAAATTAAATAAGACAATTTGTCGGAAAGTATAGTTCGTTGTTTATTTTGCCATCAACAAAATACAAAAAAACATATTTTCCATTAAGGAGTTTCGAGTTTCGTTATTGGTATCTGTGGGTGCAACCATATGAAGAAACTCCAGTTTGGTGACAAATTCACTTTCTTTACAATATGGTTTCTTGCCGTTTGATTTTTCTGTTACTCCTTCGTTTTATTACCGTTAAATATACTGTACTTTATCATACCGCTTTAAGTGTGGGTTCGGTTCAGTTCAGATTGGTTCGGTTCGGTTCGTTGTGGTTTGGTTCATTCAACTTTCGGCGCATCAAATTGCAAAAATAGAAAGGAACACTATATATATACTACAAGATGAAAGAGACAGGGGGACTAAGACTGCAACATAAAGTCCAAAGAGTTGAAGATCTGAGATATCAAGATTGGACAAAAGCACCAATAACACGACACACTCACTCACTCATACACTCACACTCTGTTGCATTTAACGCTCACCTTCGCCAATAATGTTTTTTTTTTTTTTTGAAATTGTTGTTATTTTTATCTCTTCTTGTAGGACTTGAAAGAGTAAAAATTGTTTTAAAACGCGACACGCATTCGCAAACGTGATGCTTGTTGTTTTTGTTATCGTATTGTACTTAGAGTTGTTGTGATTGGAATCCAATTGACTATAAATTGCATAAACTCATACATACTCCTATACACATGTCTGTCTATCCATATTGCCTGTCTGTCTATATTTTCCAGTATCTGTACACTTTGCTCATACATTATTTTATTATAATAACAGGTTTCAATCAACTTGCACATTTATTTTTCTCTTTTACTTCTTATTGTGTTTTTAAACCTTTCACGCAACTTTAAAAAAATGATTTATATTAAGATTGTCTGAAAATTTACTTTTATTACAAGCTTAATCCAGGATCTTACAGGTCTTAAAAATATACAAACTACATTCCTTTCAGTTTTAAAGCATAAATTTTATATGAAGTCGACATTTCAATGGTATTCTGGCTTCTTTTTTATTGGAAACAATAATTTTGAGATATGGTGAGAAATTTTTCTATAAACTCTTATTCATATATAGGTATATTATACTGAAATTACTGGAAAAAGTAGCCACCAAGTCAACATTAAGATTGATAGAATTGTGTTTGTTTTGTTTTTGTTATGAAGAACATTAACATTTTTAAAATCAAATTCAAATCCTTGCAAATTAAATACTTACTAAGTTTAAAAGATCCATAATATAGTATAGAATAAAATTAAATGAATTCTTGTTTTTAGATAGAATTGTATCTCAATTTAATACGTTTGCTTAAAAATAACTCAAAAGTGGTTGTCATAGTGCCCTACAAAATAGACCCCATTAAGGGATTAGAATTTTATGCCAGCTTATCTTCCAGTCTCCACTTACTGTTTTACTGATCCAGAACCAATGGATAAAATTCCGAATAGAACAAAGCGTAACTCGTAATTATCCTAACATAAGGACTTTGAGTGTAACCGAAATTAATAGTTCTATATAGTTTTCATATCTGTATGACTAATAAAGTATTTATGTAAATGAAATGGTGGAGAAGAATCTATTGTATTGGGAAATGTCCGATCTTTTGTTGATCTGCTTATATGGAAATAAATCTCTCTGACATTTTTTTACAGACGCATCTCCTTGAGAAACAACAATAATATGGCGGAACCAAATTACAATTATTTGCCAATTATTAATTAAGTTAACCCACAATACAACTAGCCACGGTTTTCAAATTGAGTTTCTGAACTTCAAAATCTGTAAAAAGTTTATTTTTCTTTTTTTTTGTTTTTGTTAGATCAAACAAAACTTTATAAAACTACACCTACACTTGGGTCTAACACGGTAACAAATTTGATACCATGTTTTGTTCAAAACACTTAGATTTTTGTTCTAACACGATTGCTGAAAAGGAACATCACTACTGCAGCCCATGGATCAGGGTATAATTTACACTTTCAAGGACGTTTTTTTACGATGAATTTTCGACATAACAGATGTGGATTCTAATGTGTGTCTGTAAGAAATTTTCCATTTAAGACTGCTTTCAATTGATAAATTTATTTTAAAGGAAGTTTAAGAAGTCTTCATTGAATGGATGTTGGATAAAAGGCATGAACTTCAATTATGGCAAAGTTGTCTAAATGAAATTTTACAACTTACTCTCTCAATTGAAGGGGAAGGCTTCAGGGATATTCAAGAGTTGACCTTGATTAAGATTTGATGATTAAAATTTCTATGAATGATGGGAAGAATTCAAAATTGGATGACAACAGTTTCGAAGAAGCTTCAACATGATTTAGCATTAGCCAAAAGCCTTGAATCGTTTTTACAAAATTCAGATTTATCCATTGAAAGACAAAAAAAAAAAGGTAGAAGTTACAACTCGTATCTTATTACTATTTTGCAATATTTTATCTTTTACAATATTTGAAATGCATTCATTCATTTGTAATAATAATAATAGTAGATATAATTGATAATTATTTCTGCTTAAAAAATACTTTGTTTTTTGTTGAGCTTGAATAATTTTATGAGACAAAATTCTTTTTGTTCTCCAAAGATTTATGATCCACTTAAAATATCATTACCTTTTATGTATATCATACTTTGTAAAATATTTAACCCAAACCCAAACCAAAACCGAAGCGAAGCGAAGACCATGTTTGGCATAAAGGCAAAAAATAATAAAAATTTAATAAATTACAATTAAAAATAAACAAACAAAAAACCAAGTATCTCAAAAGAAAATATGACAATAAATATGCATTTTTGCTTGAGATTCGTGGAAATTTAAAACAAAAAAAGTAGGTCAATATTTTTTGTTTAGGCAAATAAAAACAAAACATGATTGGCAGAAAATACTAAAAAAAAAAAATTATTATGCATTTTTCATTTTATTAATTATAACATAAAAAAATTTTGTTGTCTTGTTTTTTGTTTTTCTTGGGGCCAAACATTTTGCGGCTGGTTGATTCCGGCATAAATGCGAAATGTTAAAAAAAAAAAAAATATTGTACAAAAAGTAAAAAGAAAAATAAATTAAGAAAAATGCATTTTCATTATGATTTTCTCTAAATTATCAGATAAATGTCAAGCTGAGGAAATGCAATTAAGTTTTCCATTAAAAAAATTATTGCTAATTTATATGACAGTTACTTCTCGTTTTTTTGTAGGGTAAAAAAGTCGTATTAAAAAACTTATTCTCACCTACACAAATCGCTAAATAAATGCAATATAATATAACAACATTTTATATTTTACTATTGTACATACGAGTGAGTGTAAGGGTACCAAGTCACAAAGGAATAGAAGATAATGAAACGACTGGCGACCTAGAAGAAGTAAGTATAACTTAAAATTCTAATTCGGAATTGAGATAAACTAAACTTTTTAAGCTAACGTTCCTCACCGGCATTTGGAACAAACAAATCTAATCTAATCTAATGTACATCACATATTTTGCTTAAATCAGTCCCATTACTGTATATTTTGTATGAAGACGGATAGGATACATGGGTTTTTAAAATATCAGACCCTCTTCAATAAGTTTTTAATGTAGGCGCGGTACATATGTTGGAATCAGTAAAATCGGACCACTTGGGAAGTACCTACCATACAAACCCCATTCTGGTACGGAACAGTCCGTGTATGAGTCTGACCCGCATTTGCCCGACTTTTTATTAATTGACATTTCAAATCTTAAAAGCAATTGAAGTTATGGACATGTTATGGTACAAAAACAGATTTTCAAATATACATAGTTTATTGTTTTGGTTGCTATTATATATAGACACTCCTTACTACAACTATACAGAAAGTTTGAACAATATGTAATTGCAATAGTGAAACAGTAGCTTTACCAAAATTCAATGCTATTTCTCTAAAACTGATAAGACTAATCTGCATAAAAAATGATAGATCGGTTTTAGACATAATTCATGCCGTTTTCGACTAACAAAAAAATCATAATAAAGAATCAATGAGAACTGATAGAAGTAGCCATCATTAGGATTTTGTCTAGTTTTGAGTCTATAGGTAAGTATATCCATCAAATATTATATTATCGACCCGACTATGAAATACCACAGACTAAAAAATTCGTTCACGATATGTATTTCTTATTCACTTTTGGAAGCTAGGGTCAGTATGTCTGGAACTGGTTTCTACAATAAAATCTCATGAAAATCAACAAATTTAAGAGTGTTTTGAGAGCAAACTGTTCAGTCTATCAGTTCAGTATCTCATTGTCTTTAACTCGACTTAACTCCCTACAAAATTAAAGTATTAGTGGGTCTAAACTAAACAATTTTTAGAAATTTTTATTGTACTATACTTATGTGATTCTACTAAATTCAATATGTTAATATTTATAACTATCAAGAGTAGGGTTGGACGAGGGCCAGTGACATCGGCACTGCTGCCTCATTTGAGCCTATTCCAACATGCCTATACTATTGTTTACATTGATTAGGGATATATACTATATAGTA
Organism: Amiota minor; assembly: GCA_037043295.1. Classification (NCBI taxonomy): domain Eukaryota; kingdom Metazoa; phylum Arthropoda; class Insecta; order Diptera; family Drosophilidae; genus Amiota; species Amiota minor. Next base: position 620,444 of record JBAMAW010002171.1, read on the forward strand.
TTATGTTATAGGCTATAACTTATAGCTATTAAAGAATGATCTGCAACATTCCAGATTTTAACTACTATTAACAATTGAAAATATCTATTAAAATTGTAAATGATATTTTGAAAGCTATTAAAATTTATCTAAATTTATTTTCTATAGTATTATCATGTATCTGCTATATCTTTTCTGAGAAACTATACAGTGAGTCATAGTCATTTGTGTGTGTGTGTGTGTGTGTGTGTATATATATATTGGAAGATAACAACAAATAGAGAAATATATTATATTTCTGAGTATATGACGCTTATGCGTCATTCAGTGCAACAATTGCCCTGGTTGTGCGTAAACAGAAAACATCTGTGAATGTTTATTTAATGCATTTAGAATAGAATACGAAATTATCAAAATTTTAAATAAAAAAATATTTATATTTAATGATAACATTATCTTAATAACAAAGTATATTATTGTTAATTTTAATAAATAAAAAAAATTAATTTATTCTAAAAGAACATCTCGTTGCTTATTTAGTTCATCAGTGAGATTACTACGATGGAAAATTATGACGGGTTAGATTTTCTATCACAGCAACAAACGATTCGTCATTGGTTTAAAAACAGCTGTTTTTGTTTACAATTAACAATTGCAGCAAAATTTAAGGTTGCCCAACTTTTAAACAGACACATTGGTGGATGTCAGCTGTGTACAATTCAACTGTTTTTTGAAGCAATATTTGCATGATGCATTAGTAGATGCATGCCCTGTGCCCTCCACCTTAACTTCACAGAGTATCGAAGGTTTTGTACAATTTGACCAAAGTCCATTTAGTAGAACATGACAAATACCAACTGAAATGCATTGCATCTGATTGGTTATTGTGCAAAATCCCAGTTGGTACTAAATTGCTTACAATGCTTACTGATAAGTAGACAGATGTTGTTCATGATGTTGACTTTGGTTTGTATTGAAAATATGGTGTGCTAATTGAAAATTCAGTATGAAGTTGGAAGTAGGAAGTAGGATAGGGTACATTAACAATCGGCATGTCTTATAAACATTCATTTTCATATTTTTTTTATTTTTATTTTTTTTTTTGCATTTAACACCTACACAGATCTTTGAATCACTAGGGAACCGGTTTATTTGCGTATGACCAATTGAAGAAAATCACTTAAGAACAACAAAGCCACATATGGAAAACACAAATTTCAACAAACAATTACCTCAGTTCCATTAAAGGTTAAATACCCTTTAATATTGGATAAGAGAATAAATGAAAAATATTTAAAATTCTCAATATTCCTTATGGCAAAACATAGGTAAACTCATATGGGTTCAAATGAAGTACAATACCATACATTTCCAGCGTTATAACATAAATACTTGTCGGTATTTTATTTCACCTACTGATTGTTTCCAGGGTTATCATGATGATGCCAGAATGTAGACATGTCTGTAGCGTCCTTGGGCAATGGAAATGTCTTGTTCTTTGCTTCGAGATATCAGGTTTTGTTTTAGGTTTTGTATATTGTATTATTCAGATTGCAATAGCCCCAACAAGTATCAATTGAAAGTATCCACAACTCACCTGTTTGTGACCATTGTTTGTAATCCTGTTGCTGAAATAGTGCAAGCCAATCGAAGGAAAGTTCCCTGTGCGATGCCATGATGAGAATCCGATGCATACATACATATGTAAGAGAGTGAGACTAAATGTTGTTGGAGAGCCTAAGAGGAATATGGCAAGATGAAGACGTAAGGCAATTGAAGATCAAAAATCAGATCAGATCAATAATTATGGCTTTTTAAAATATTTCTTTCCGCGAGTATATGTATGTATATGTATAAATGTGTGTGTGTGTGTCAAAGTTCATATAAATTTTAGCATATTCAATTATGCATAAATGATCGTAAATTGTTTGTTTTTCATCTCTTATAGTATCTTGCTTAAACTCTTACGATCAATCGATCATCATTTAATTCTCACTCTTATCCCGACTCTCTTCCTCTCCTCTTTGCAGCAATTCACCTCCTGATATTAGTTAGAACTTCTTCTTTCTTCTTTATGACAGTTGTGCTCTCCTCCTCCTCCACCCTTTTGCAATGCTTTCTTTAAATATTCTTTTTCAGCGCCACCGCTCTTAATACTAAACATAATTAAAACTTATTAATTTCCACGAACACGCAAATTGATAAATCATTTTTTTTTTTATAAACTTATTATTAAAAAATATTTATTTTATTATTAAATTATTTCACTTCACTTAAAACTAAACCGTAAATAAAGAGCGCGCCAGTTCCACCGACAAAAGTCAAAAACGAACAGCGAAAAGAAATAGAAATATTGTAATAAAACGACCCGGTGACAATGCAAAGCATTTAAAGAATGCCGATTGAATGCCAATAGAAATAAGAAGCACAAAACAAAGCAAAATATTAAACTCGGTTTGACTAAAACTTAAATACCCTGCACATTCTCGCAAAAGGTAGTAAGAAATTGATCATAAAAAAACTTATCAATAGACTGAAATATTACCTACATATTATCTCATTGATTGATGGCATTATAAAATTACCTTTCGTTTTATTACACTGAAACATAAGGAAAACTCATTTTCTAGACTTAGTTCTATCAATTAATGGTCCAAACGATCAACGGTTTACGCCGGAAAGAATGTCAACAACAATATTATAGTTGCTGCGGCTATTGGTGATCACTTCATTCAGTGTGGTTGGGTCCCTGGCCATGCCAGAATTCTTGAAAACGGATTAGCAGACGCCCATGATACGCTGGCATTAACAATGCCATCACTACACATATTCAACTTATTTGAGAAGGCCGTCATCCTCCGTCCAGTAAAATCTCATATTCAACATGGGCCTATTGTGACATACCATCTAATTACAGATCTTCCGATTTCCTGTTATTCGGAGTAGCGGAGTCTGGTCACGATTAGACCCTTACTTGTGCACAGCTAGCTGTTTCCTCTTCTTCATAACAAAGTCTACACTCATCATATTGGACAGATGTCCTGTTAGGAAACCAGAGGCATTGCGAATACCTTTCTGTATCAGTTTCAGTAGTTCTTGTGTTCTCTTGTGGGATCTAGATAGCATTAAGATTTTCGCTACACTCATAGACTCAGTGTCTAACCAATACCTGTGCGATTTATCATCTAGTTATTGCTTAAATTAAAGCTTTATGGATCTCCAAGGCAGTCCACAGAATGGCTCTGGTCCAATGACCTCTTCGTTCCCAAGAAACCCACTATGTCCGGGAATCCAGATTAGATTCACAATGATATTTGATGCTAGTCTTTTGAGTAACATCAAGCAGTCCCAAACCAACCTCGAGATAAACTTTAAAGCCTTGAGGGCCTGCCTTGCTGTGAAAAATGAAAATGAATGAAAATATGTTTATGAACACAGGGGAGAACCCTAAGGCATAGTTTTATTGCATGGATCTCTGGCTGGAAAACGAAGTTCTCTTGACCCATGCTGCTGAATAATATCTTTTTAGGCTTTTCCCCGTAGACATCTACTTCAACAACAATGCCAACCTGTATACAAGACCATTAACCCTGATGCTATAACCCCAATTTCCCCGTGCCGAATGCCACCTCACTAAATATTTATGCCCTCTTTGTACTCTCAGGCTGCAATGCATCATAGCGCTATCGAGACCAAACCCAAATTAACATTAGCATAATTAATCTAAAAAACCAAACTTCTAAACTCACACAAACTACACAATAATAATACATAGTACAATCCTTAATAATTTCCCCACTTCACCACTGAACTGAAATCCTTAGGAACTGTGACTCTCAATATTAGATTAAGATTACCCTAATTTTTTGTTGTTCTAACTTAAAAAATATAGAAATATTCAAGTAAAAAATTATCTTTAGTCTTCGTGTTGGTTTTGAGGGATCCACGATTTTCCTCGTGACTTTGTCACCGTCGTTTGGTTTTATGCTTTACAAACTTCATAAAAAAAATCAAGACACTGAGTAATATATTTCTGTTCACATTAGTAAGTAGGGTATACAAAAAAAAGGAAAAAAAAACAAACAAACAACATAAGCAGTTACAATTCGTGATCGAAGCAATCGTTGAAATTAATATAAATTGATTTTGTTATTGAAATCAGTATTAATAGTATTTTACTAAAGGAAGTTGAATGTTCAAAAACTCGAATTATTATTTTAGTTGAAAAAGCAGAAGAATCAACATCAATAATTAGGCGAATATCGATTGGTAAGTGTGAAATATAATTTAGTAACTAGTTAATTGACAAATTCATATACCTATAAGAAGCTTTTGGCAAACACCAATTTCTTATGGATTCACGCATGTGAATATTCCATACCAATAGCTCCCCGCTAAACCAGCTACATTTGTAAGTTAATTCAGGCGTTAATTTTTTAAACAGGGGGTAGAATCTTAGGAGAGGATAGGCAAGATGTTTGCCAGAAGAGATAGTTCAACAGGAAACCTCACGGCCCATTGTGATACTTCGCTTGGACTACTCTTACTTCATCTTCGACCTTTCGGTTCGGTCTTTACCTACTGAACAACATAATCAGGGGCAGGTAGGATCTTCTTTATTCTAACAAAAGCAATTTACAAACTATACATCCTTGTCAATTTACTATAGCAGGGGTGTGCAACCTGCGTACAAGTGCCGCTCAACTGAGGCGCTCTTTTTATTTTTTTTTTATTTTTTTTTTTTTGCAAGCCAACTCAAAATTACCTTTTTGGCATTTTTTATTCGCCAATTTACTTGCGCCCCAAATCTCCGAACCTTCTTCTAATAAAGTAGCTCAGACAACCAAGTTGGTTACACTAAAGACTATAAAAAGTATATATAGCCTGGACAAAATTTCTCTCGCAATATGTGCAGGTTTGTCATTGTTTTTGATAATATTCTATCTTCACACAGAACACAACCAAATCTTAAAAAAAAAAAAAAAACTTTTAATTTTAACCCCATAACAAAACAAACTCAAGAAAATTATTTGTTTATAATATATTATAAAAGAATGGGCGGCCCACTCCGAGCCATCGGTCAATAGGACTGTTCCGAAGTAGGTATTAAGAGAAATCAGTCAACATATTTTGTTCTATCTGTAATTGAAAATAACAATCACCTAACTCTGAGTCGCTTGAGGGTCTAATCTAGTTTTACCACCCTGATTTACGAAAAGACTTCCATCCATCCATAATTTTATCCATTGTTATTATTAAGTCAATATATCATTCACATTCAAAATAAAAGCCAACTTAAATTACATTTGGCATAAAATACAGAATTTTATTTAAATGAATAAAAAAAAATTTCAAATTTTTATAGTAGACTTTGCTTTTAACATCGTCATCATTATCATTATAATAAAATAAATTTTAAATTACACGCACAGATTTTATTCACTCCTTGCGATAATTTCAATTTTCAAACCAAGTATTTTGAAGCAAAGAAATCGATAAATTTGCTAACGCAACAACGACATAATATCGATAATCGCGAGAGTGGCCTTTTTGTTCCCATAGAAGAAACGCAAACGGTAAGTTGTTTGTTCGTTTATTTAATTTATTCTTTTACAATTTTTTCTTTTATTATATATTTCTTTCTTTAGTTTTAAATTATATTTTTAACATTAATAATATAAATGCGATAGAAAAAAGTCAATTGCATTCTGCGCAAATCTTTTTCAATAAATTGACAGCACTGTTTCTGCTGCTGTGAGCGTATATTCTTTTCAACAAGTGGACAACACTCCGTCTATTGTCGCCCTTCTTCAACTATCGGCTTGGCTGCGATTGAAAGTTACGGATGAGGACGCATTTCTTTATTTAATTTACTTTTGTTTTGCATACCGTCTTCGTACAAAGTTAACCAAAATTCCACTGTCAACGGTTATCGAGTTTTTTAAATCACGCAAGTGCATCATTATCTTGAGTGTGCTTATTTTCATCGTTACAGTTATAGCACTGTCAGTACAATTTTGGCACAATAAAAAGTAGCGTGAAGAGGAGTAAGTTGCAACAGCCGGAAAGTACAAGTCGTCCGTCTATAAATCAATTAAACTGAGCTACCAGCACTAGCAGCACCATCATCTCCAGCAACAGCAACACAAGCAATAGTGGAACTACAGAAGAGGTAATCATCAATCGTCATATGCTAACCATATGCAATTATCATATACAATTTGTGAGTTGTGTGTTAGCTTTGTGCTTTAGACTAGACCCTACAATACAATATTGAGTATAGTAGAGTAGAGTACAAGTATCTCTAGTTCTCCTAAGCGCGGCGTTTGTAAAACGAACAACGAACACAAAGTAAACGCGAATAAACGAACGAATTGACGGACAGACGATAGATACAACACAACGCATTGCGAGAATAAAAAAATAGCCACGGCAATGCGGTGTGATGAGCATTGGTGAACACTTAAGCAGGGAGGCGCACAGGCAGATAGGCAATCAAGCGAACAAGTGAGTCGAGTTGAGTGAGTGAGTGAGTTAGCTAGAAATCATTATCAGAACGTTTTGTATTCTTTGTTTTGATATCATTTATAATTATTACAATTGTTGTTTTTATTGTATTATGTATATGTATGTATAATATTTAATTCTCATTCTCAACAGAAACAATCGTCCGACTGGCTGACAACAATCTGCTACTGCTACCAAAAAAAAATAACATACCAACGTCGACATCATTGCAAAACATACGGTGGTAGTGATTGCTAAAGTGCCAACTACATACGACCACATCTAACGTTGACTCCTCGGCTACGACGTAAGTTCAAATTTTGCTAAAGCAAAAAGCAAATAAAAACAGAAAACCTGAAAAATCTCGGACAGTTTATAGTAGGCGACTACGAACATTTCATAATATTTATTCCATTTCATTTGAGTGTTCGTTCATTCATTTGATTTGTGAAACTAAGAAAATAATTCATCTCAAGTTTTGAAAAAAGATAACAGGAAAATTTGTCTCATTATATTTTTTTTCTTGTTGATGACTTGGTGCCTGTGTGTCTTAAGAATAAAAGAAAATTAACTCGATTTCTTGTAAAATATTGACGAAACTGCGTGGTTAATTTTTGCATCGAACAAAGTTCAAAGTTCGCGTGTCAATACTTTCGTCATCTTAGTAGTGGTGAAGCAAAAACCCGCTAACAAAAACTTAGAATCGGTTAAAATCGTGCGTAATTGCTAATATTTCTTCATATCGCGTTAATATTTAATCAAGGGCAGTCAATATGGATCAAGAAAATTACCATGCAGAAGATCAATCTGCATATGAACAAATCGGTGATAATATAATCAGCAATAAAGCAGCTGAGGATGTTGCTGAAACTATTGCCGCTGCCGCCGGTGCAGATGCAGCTGCTACTTCCACAGAGGATCTTAGCGTTATTGAGCAGATTTTCAACGAAATCTTCTATAGTCCAATGAACTTATGTCTGCTGCTCATAATTGTATTCTTGGTCTACAAAATTGTTCGTGATCGCACTGAAGTACCCGGTGACACTGAGAGTGAACCCTCTGAAGCCCCATTGCCGAAATTACGTCGTGATTTCACTGTAAAGGAACTACGTGCATTTGATGGTACACAACCAGATGGTCGTGTGTTGGTTGCTGTCAATGGAACTATCTATGATGTCACTAAAGGAAAACGCTTCTATGGACCTGGTAAGTTCATAAATTCAATTCTCATAGTTTCGACTTTGGCTTTTTCTTTTCTTTTGTATACTTTGCACTTGGAAGAGAACACATTCATATGTATCTATATTCTTCAGTTGTATTCACATCATCCAGTACCACCTCAATCGCCAACTTATAAATGTTTTATTATCATCAGGCGATAATTTCTGGAATTCATTCTCATTTGCTTGCTATACATAGTACTATACTCAACATCTACATACGCACATATGTATGTATGTACATACATGATCAGTTTAACTGTTGCCGGCAGGCATTCACTGCAGTTGTGTCTTACTCGCTCTATTCCTCTCTACAAAGAGCTAAGCTATTGACGTCGTACGCCATATCGTGTGCAATTTTTGTTATTTTCTAAACAAAAATGCCACCCACCTACCCAGCCTTCTTCATCAACCTTCTCTCTTTTTAATATGCTTATTATTTTTAGCACATTTATACACACACACACACACAGAGCACATGTGCTGCTTCTGTTGCTATTGTTGCTGTATTCCAAAGGCGTGTTTAGAACACCAAGAGCAGAGATACAACGCATAGTATGGTATTATTTTTGAGTAATCCAAAATTACCAACCATTTGAATCGAAACTAAAGCAATGCAATAACAAAAAAAAAAAAAAAAAAAAGAAATGTATAATGTTAATCAATCTTTCGATTGTTGTTTTGTAAATTTTATTCATTCGAATGTTCATTTATTCGTCCAATATCCGTTGAGTTTTTGTATTTGGATCCAAAACTTTAAGCAGCGGCAGACCATAGTAGTGTGTGAGACTCTTCATTAAATGTCATTTTCATTCGAATTGCAAATTAAAATTTGTCGTGTTGCGCATTGATTTCCATAAATTGACAAAGAAATTGATGAAATCACAAAATTGGCACAACGTGATAATTGACTACTAACAACAAAAATTCAAGTGTGTAGAGTATTGTGTGCTTTTCGTGGGCACTGGCTACTGATCATTCATTTATCTATCCTTGAATTGTTATAAGTATGTAGTTACATTAACAATTCAGGCGCACCCAACTATCCACATTTATCCCCCATATATTCGGATTTCTTTATATTGTAGTACATATATTATGTGTGTTTGTATAAAAATAAATAGTAATAATATACGAGTACACACAATCTATCATTTCACAAAATAACCGAAGCATTTAAACTGTTAATGTGCAAAAAAACTTAGAGATCTATACTTAACCCACATTTTGTGGGATATTACAGATAAACCTCATTTGTTTGGTTAAATGACCGGTTAAAGTCAAGGTGTAGAGTAGAGTATGCAAAATTAAATCACATTTATATTTGTTTTTTATTGCAAATTCCAATTTGTGTCTATAACAATACGAAATGCATATGTATGTTTTTTTTTATGGTTTATTAAGCAAAATTGTTGTTTTTGTATAGAATTCCATATTTAACTTTACGAATTCGGTCTTAATAACCTCATGAAGAAATATGGCACTTTAAAGTTCAGTTTATCATTTGCCTAATTAAGAGAATTGAATAAAAAATGAATTTAATTTAAAAAATTTTACCAATAGCCTGTTTTATAGAAGTGCGCATTCTTATATGATATGTACTAAAAAAAAATGACAGTATAAATCTACTGTAGAAATAATAAAGGGAACAAAGTCAGTCAGGCAGGCCCCCGCTGAGCATATTCAGTCCGCTATTTGTTTTTAATTCCTGGTATAAAATAGCCAGCAACAGAGATTAGAAAATGTAGCCAAGTGAAAAAAAAAAAATATATGATGAATATACATATGTATGATTAGATAGATTATTTAGTCTTCTAATAATATTGTACAATATGAAGAATATACAATCTGCAAAATGAATAAGGCGGTTTTCATTATTACATCATATTTCTAATATAAATTTTCCATTCAATAAAAGCTAATTTATAATGAAAGGAAGGAAATAAATATCCATTTTTATTAATTTCCGCTCTACAAATTATTGTTCTTCTCTAGTAAATTTTTTGTATAATGGAGGGGATTATGTATTTGGGTGTTGATGATAGATAGTATTAACAAAGCAAAGCGGAAAATCAATAAAAACAGGAAAGAAATAAAAAGAAAAGAGCCAATAACTATACCACATCCCAACAGTGTGATTGTTTGTGTGTTATCATTAACCAAAACACGACCATGATCTTAACATGCCAAGTCATGCTTATACTCCATTCGCAGCAATCAAGAATTTCTTGCATCATACACATTATTTAAAGCATTATATTCTTGAATTTGTGTGAATGTTAACTTTTCTTATCGCTTTGCTTTAATTTTTGTCGAAATCATCTGTTGTTATGACTTTGAAATTTGTGTTCGTTTCTTTTATAAATACAAAAGAAAATCTAAACTAAACTCTCATACAAAATTCTTATTCTGTATCATATATGTAGGTGGACCATATGCATCATTCGCTGGTCGTGATGCTTCACGTAATTTGGGTACTTTCAGTGTTGAACAAAATAATAAAGATGAATATGATGATTTATCGGACTTGACTGCTATGGAAATGGATTCAGTTATCGAGTGGGAATTACAATTTAAAGGTAATAAATAACTCTTAATTATACTTACTAAATACATATGTATGTACTTATATAATATGATTTTGTTTTCTAGAAAAATATGATTTTGTTGGAAAGTTGCTTCGTGAAAATGAGGTTCCAAATGTCTATGACGATGACGAAGAAGATGACCAAGAACAACACGATACAGCAGCACAAGGCGGTTTACGTAAACGTACATTAGGTGTACAAAAAGCTGATGCTGATACAACAACCACTACAACAGCAGCAGCACCAGTAGCAGTAGCACCACCAGTAGCACCAGTAGCAGCAGCTAATATTTCTGATCATGAAATTGAAATTTTAAATGTTAAGAAAGTTTCAGAAGTAAAGAAGGATTCAGCAGATAATAGCGAGACTGCCGAAACCCAATCAACTGATTGTTAAATTAGAAGACAAACACAAAAACTTTTTTTGAAAAAAAAAATATATTTTTTACATTTGCGCGAACACAAGAATGAAGCAACAGCAGCCCCGGTAGCAGCAGCAACTAATATTTCTGATCATGAAATTGAAATTTTGGATGTTAAGAAAGTTTCAGAAGTAAAGAAGAATTAAACAGATAATAGCAAGACTGGAGAGATTGTTAAATTAGAAGACAAACACAAAAATTTTATTTAAAAAATATATTTTCTATTAATTACATTTGCGCGAACACAAGAACACAAAAATGAAACAACAGCAACAATTTCGAAGGATCAACAATCAAAATTTTATTGTTAAAAAATAATGTTATAATTAATTATTATAAGAAACTATAATTTAAAATTGGCTTAAAAAAATTTATGGTGTGAAATACTAAGAGCAGAAAAAAGAAATACAAAAATTAATATCATAGATATTGTTTGTTTGTTGTTGTTGTTTTTATATATACATCATATATCTTATATATACATACATATATATAGAGAGAGAAGATATATATTTTAAAAATATTTGCAATTTATTAAAAAAGTTGTTATGAGACTTAAGAGAACCAACTATAACCAAACAACCAACCAAGAAAACATACAAAATAATACAAACACACATACACAATCCACCCTTCCTTTCTCTCCATTAAACTCAAATCGAAACTAAAGAAAGAAAATCAAAATCAAAATTTTTTAAATAAATTCTTTTTATTAATGTATCATAATTCTAAAGACACCAGACAATCTAGATGATTAAACTCTTCACGTTGTGCATAGTATTATAAGTTTTGTCATGAAATTTGTAACAAACAAAAGAAGAAGACATCGTAGACGAGACGAGTTAATTGAGCCATGTCCGTTCTTCTGTATGTATTCACATTTGTTGAAATAGTTCTGTAAGCTCAAATCACAGTAGACAAAAATATTTTTTAGGGGTGCGTGAAGAGTATGACAACTTCGGAATAGCCGAAATAACCTTTCTTTTCTTTTTTGTTTTTCATTCAAAATGCACTTATGTTGTATCATGTATATAAAAATTTTAAAGCATAAAAACAAACGAAAAGGCTAAAGAAAAAAGTTAAGCAGTAAAAATGAAGTTAATCAAAATTATAAGAACTAAGAGAAATAAATACATATAATGAATACCAATTATAACATAAACATAGCAAAAGATCTAAAAGTCATAAAATCAAACAAACAAATTGAATCTTTGAAACGATTTAATATACCATAAATATTGTTAAAGACCCCTGACAGAGTTTTAAGATAAGTAATAATGCAAATCAAAAGGCTTGTCTTGTGTGTTGTATACACTATTTTGGTCTCGTGTATTTTGTATTCTCAATAAATATCCAACAATATTGTATAAGAACGTAGTAAAGCATTGGAAATAAAGCCAAAAATTCAAACTACATACATAATAAGTATGTGTATTAAAAAGATTTCAATCAAATCCAAACGAAACTTGTATCAATTGGCAATTTATCTACCACATTCTAGCTTCCATGCAGTTTTAGTAAATAGATATGTATATCAAATTTGTGCTTAGATGCGTTTCCATTTTTGATATAAAAATTAAGTGAAAATTTCCAACAATTACAATAATCAATTTAAGTTTGAATGATGAATACATTTATTTTAGTTAAATAAGTTTTAGTTTTTTCCATTTTAATGAAAGAGAAAGGAACAAACACATAGACACAGAGAGATACAAAACATTTGAAGATTTTCAGTATATCAAAGAAAAGAAAAAAAAGATACATAAATTATACGCTATTCTTCCTTTTATTTTTTCTATCCTTTTTTGGGAATCAAAACATCTAATCTAATCTAATCTTCTCGTTGTTTCGAGAATTCATTCAAATTTTTATTGTCTTTTTTACAAAATGAAATTGTTAATTGTTTTAGAGTATTTTTTGTTCTTTTTACTTACAATTAGTTTTATGACTTTTTTTTTTTGTATTGTATACACGCAAGATGGAAATCAAAAAAACCTATTATATTTTATATACATATATATTATTATTATATACATGCATAATACTTATATATGTAAGTCTTTTTTTGTGGCAATCTGTTTACATAGTGGTGGTTTAATGATGATTTAATGCATATAAAGTGTATACTAACTATACTATATACTAACAAATAAAAAAATGTATTGTTGGGATGGAGGAGAGCCACAAATAATATAGTACATATAAACACAACTACTTATTTTTATGTTGTGTGTTATATTATTTGTAGTCGTCGTCTATATACAAAACAGATGCATACATAAATGAATAATATATTTATACATACATATGGTGGAAAACCCCCTCATAGGCTTAAAATCAAATGATTATTCATATTAAAGAAAATCAAGACAAACAGACATAAATATTTAAAGTTTTACTAGATCTATAAGTATAATTTATTAGTACTTCCAAACAATGACGGATAAAGGCTTATAAAGGGGGGTTGCTCTCCAGAGGTTTACACTGCCTACATACACACACTCCTTACATTCTCTGTATGGCCTTAACAAATATGTAGTTTCGATTGGGTATCCCCTCTTTTTTTTAAAAAATTTGTATATCATGTACAATCAGTCCACAGCTTTATATTCCATTCCATTTGCAACCAGTTCCAGACGGCCTTATAACGTTTACTACTTTTTATTCAAAAAAAGAGGCATCTTTGGTGAGAAACTACTAGTATAAGTTCGAATTGTATGCACGTTTGCAAATTGGACAAAAAGGGCATTTTCACAGTGAAATACATATAACAATAAATGAATATATTTTTCAACAAAAGAAACATCCAGTTATATTTTTTAATATATTTGTAATATGCATAGATTAAAAATGTCAACTTAAATTTTGGCATCGTTCAATAAGTTCTAATGCTAAAGTTGGTTTTTCTTTTTAGATTCTTGAACTTTAACTTCTTATCCAACAACAGTCCATCATCATATTGACATTGCAACGGTCATGATACCTTCGTTCCACACTTTGATGTCTTTATTTTCTATTTTTTCAAAAAAAAAAAAAAAAAAAACAATGGATGGACACAAAATTATCAAAACTTGTTATTTGTCAGCCTCGGAACTTGGTGTGTGATACCAATAAATAAGAAAGGCATTTATTTTCTTTTTTGCACATTTTACACACTTCCACTTACACACATGTTTTTTCTTCCAGTTGACAATACTAACCACCCAATATAAAACATTGATTTGACGAAAAACTAAATAATGTTAGATGACTTAGAGTCTAAGCCTGTAGCTACACAATTTTGTCTGTAGAAAGCTCTTGTTTTGAGCAGAAGTAATGATAAAACAAAAAGATCTAGTCTTTCGGCAGTGAGAAAAATTGTTACGGTGGCAAAACTTGAGGGGCAGCTACGGGCCTGAAATTACAAAGACAATATATATGTACATACAAGTATATGTCATTTAGAAAGGAAACCTATGCCCTCTGTGGAGTATGTGTATCCAAAGATCATTAGTGTGAATGTGCTTGAGCCTCCTCCTGAAGGTTTTTGAAGCCAAAACTAAGCCGGTATAGCTTGTGTGACGGATCTCATTACACACGTACCAAGTTTCGTTTACGATCTGACTAAGGGTGAGGTTTGCTAATTCTGGATAAGATAGGCATTGGACTCAGCAACAGTACCAACACACATAGGAGAATACCATATGTCTAGAAAATACAATACATTAAAAAAATTTAAATAGTGTGCCTGCCTCAACCTCTTAACACAATAATAAAGTGAAACTTCTTTGGCGAAGGGAGGCAAATCCAAAAATTAGGAAATGAAATGTGAACTGCATTTTTGTTTTCTTGTTATCCTTATTTTTTAACATTATATTTAACTATGGATACATCTAATTATATGTAATCTGACACTACTTCCGTTTTTTTATTTTTTGAGAATGTTCTTACAGCGAAATACTTAGTACATGCCAGAACCCAAGAATTCACTCGTACCGTAGAGAATATTTATTTGATGTCTATGAAGCCATTGAAATATTTATATTTATGAGGGTCTACCTAATATTATTTTATTAAGGTTGAGTATATACATACATAATACATAGAATGGGATAGAAGAAAAATCAAAATAAAAAAATTAGTTATGTGTAAATCTTTTAGATCACAAATGAGTGAATAAAAAAATTTATGGTGTTTAAATTTGATTGTTTTTAAATGTTACACCTTGTTATGATAGATTCAATTTTTATAAAGCAATAAAATCTATCGAATCATAGGTAGGTTTTAAGTTTATATACATACTAGGGTATCCTGCCCGACGTCGTACGGCCAATCGGATTCCTTAAACTTCACTTTCAGTAGAACGCAAGTGGATTGGGCCATACCTACAGTTGCGGTTTCGCACCATCGCTATTAATAAGTTGAATTGCAATTCTGGTATTTCATTTTTGCTTCCCGCTGCACTTTAATTTGGCTAAATGGATAGTCAGTCACATTAATAATTCCAGTGACTTACCAAATCCACAACAATGCACAGCTCCCTGGTCTTGCCTTAAGTGATGTTCCTTTAATTTATTCAACAACGTATACATTGCGCGAATCAGACAAATCAAATGCAGTATTTGATCACCATTTCTGACAGCGTCACATATCGAATCCAAAAGTACTCTGTTATGTCAAGGCTAAAACCAACCATGCACGCATTCAAATGTCATTGCAATCAGATGAACAACGGTAGCCGCGCATAAGACTCAATATGAACACACATAGAGATTCAGTGACATACACACTCACAGAAGAAATATATATATAAAGATTGTGAATCTAAACCATTCTCAGATCTTGAACACACACAAAAATTTCATCAAAATCGGTCCCAAGAGAAGTTCAGTGACATACACACTCACAGATATAAAGATGTAAATGATGTGTTGTTGTTGAGTAAAGCCCCTTGAGTGGCTGGTACCAGCATCCTCAGTGATATTGGGACAGAGACTTGACTACACATATTTTTGATGTTTTCATATTTTTATTATCGAAAACTATTAGTTTCTGCTAATTCTTTGAAATTTTAAATGATTTAATACTTAGAAATGATTGGACCTTAAAGGGCCTAAATGATTATATTCTACTAATATGTAAATACTCGTTTCAAGTCAAAATGGAATACTTCTCTCCTTCTAGATATTACCAGCGTAAGAAGAAAATGGAAATTATTTTTGCCCTTCTGGTGCACTGTTCCCTTGAAAAATAATCAATTGCGGGCGTTCTAAGACTTCAACAAGCATCAAATCTGAAAGCAGGGAACCTGAATATTTTTTGGGCTCCCATGTAAGTATGTATAAACCATCCTGTCTCTTTGACGCAGTGTAATGAAAAAACTGTGAGTTCCAGAAGCTTCACAATCATTTTTGGCAACAAAATAAAATATAAAAATAATAAATAATTAATACTTAGTCTATTTCACTAATGTACCAGTACTGAAAGATGGGGCTATTGGCGCAGGTAGCTAAAGCTTTAATCCATAAGGAATATATCCATCCAATCATTTTCCAAACTGAGGTACATGCAATAGAAATATGCTCTATAGGCATTTCTATTTAATTTATTCCATATTTGTCATGTTGAGTTCATAGCGAATCTCATTAGTGAGAGATTAAAGTCTTCCAGTCTTCTGCTGAATTTGACGGCGAGGTTGCTTTGTTACTAATACAATGTGTATTGCAAAACTAGGTTGGCAATTAAGTTCTCAAAGAAAGTCGAGCACCATTAATAGAAATTAATCTAAAGGTTCGTGTCTCTTGATAAAATCGAAACATGAGATTCAGGATCGGACGAAACAGGACAATCTTTTGATGACGACGCTGCTATTGACGAAGAGGAATCACTTGCGCGAACAATTTAATTAAAATGGTGCAAAAAGCAACAAAAAAGCTTCTATAACATTTTATATGGAAATATTTACATATATACTGTATATTCTATTATGTAGTTTTACTCTGTATTGAGGATCATACTAAATCTGAAACAACAACTTATACATCATAGCAGCAGTAAAAAACCTAACTACGGGCACAACAATGTAATCGTGGACATCCGGAACATTGCAACCAACTCTCCAAAAAAAAAAAAAAATGCTCTATGCTCTGTGTTTCCACCAGCCATCAATGCATTATTCGGAACGAGCACGCGAATATAGCAGTGTACGCAATTACGCAAGGGCCAGCGATCTTAATCAACCTGCGAACTAAAATAATAGGTAACTCAAAGGCATACCGAGAACTAGACAACATTTCAAAATGCCACAACCCATTATGGTCACTTTTTATTCGCCTCCGAATAGGACACACTCATCTGACGTATGATCCTACTAAATCGAGCTCCGGCGGAACGATGTTCCTACGGCGACCAGCTTCTCCATGGACCATGTGTTGGACCGCTATTCAAACATTCATACTCTTCACAAACTGAAAGATTATGTGAAACAAGAACTCAAACCTAAAAAATCAATAGATATGGTTACCTTAAATACGCAGGCCGTTTTCGACAAAGTGTCTCACAAAATGAACTTATTAAATTTCCCGATATACCTCATTAAAATCAGTAACAGCTTTTTATCAGACAGATACTTAGGGTCCATATTAAGAAAACTTTAAACTGTCATGGTTCCGTCCATGGTTCCACTCTCTATAGTTTATGCACTCATGATTTACCATACTCTGACCACTGTGTGACCTGAATTTTTACAGACAATACTGCAATATTTAGCTCTGGATATCAATTTATCGATATTAAAAAAAAAAACTTCAAATCGCCGTAAATGAGCTAACAGTTTACTTTACTAAATGGAAAATTCAATGAAATGGGAATGAAACAAAGGAAATACACTTTTCCCTAAAGCGTTAGACAAGGTTCTTACCAAGCTGAAGCCTCTCTATACGCAATAATATCATTTGACTTAGACTGAAAACTAAAGATCTGTAAGAGATGATAAGATAAATAAAACTACATATCTTGTTTTTGTTTTATCGAACTGAAACTTGGACACTATCAGTTTCCAAGACAGGCGCAGGACATTTGTCGGAACCAACTGAATCGGACCACTAGGGGGGTACCTCCCATACAAATCTTGTAGAGTATTTCATCTTCGGCATAGTCGAAAATAATGTTCTTACTAGTTTTTATTTTATCATAATTAGGTCTAATACATAATACTAAACTTAATACTAATTACCGAGTGACTGGGGCCTTCGACTTGCGATTTAATAATAATTAATTTAATGATTTATAAGGCAGTAACCAACTTTTAAAGTTGGTTTTTAAATTTATTTACATATGTTGAAAATTTTTAAGGATGAGGGAATTTTTAAAAGTTGGGATGGGGCTTGGGATCCCAAAAAGGAGGCCCTTAAGTTCTCCAAATGTTGGCAACAGTCCAGAACATGATTTGCGTTGAGATCGGCCCCGCAGAGATGGCATGGGGGGCGAACTGATCCTTTGAGGAGGTGTTGGTCCGAAAATTAAGGGTATGCGATATGTAGACTAATAAAAACTCCAGAAGGGCATTCTGGTTAAGTTGGTTGGAAGGTCGATTTTGCAGCAAGTTGTGTTGATGGCAGAGTACCGGTGGAAAAACTGTCCCCATCCCGTCAACTTCTTCGTATGAAGATGATAAGTAACCAGGTTTTTAAATCTTTGGCGCTGGTTGTAGTGAAGAAGTAGGATGGGGCAGAGCTGACGTACCGGGCTGCCGTGTCGAAGAATGCATTTCCGCGTATACCTTGGTGACTGGGAACCCAAAGAATGGCGACTTTGTTGTGGTGCTGCTTGCATAACTTCTGGATTTCCCGAATTGTGGGATCATTATGCTCTCGATTTTGTATGGCTAATATTGAGGATAGACTGTTCAGAACAGATCGCAAATCTCCTTTCTTTATCGCAAATAAAGCAAAGACTTCAGCGGTGAAGATCGATTTATATGATGTAGTATAGTAATTTAAAATCAATTGAAGGAAAGGGTAAAACCTTTTACTACCCCATCTCTCTTATCCATGTAAAGCCAGATATTTGCAAGATATCATAAACATCTCTCAAGCTAAAAGCAATTTAAGTGTAAATAATCAAATGACTCACATGAGCTCCCATGTTAAGCTAAATACCGATCCATAATTTTAGTCTTAGCGATTAAGTTTTTTAGAAAAATTATTAAATGTAAGAGTTTTCTCCCAATTTTTCTTTTAATCGATATTTTGTAAAACCTTTGTAACTCATAATTTGATATTCTTAGTTTGTAGTAAAATTATGAACATAAGTAGTTAGAAATCTATAAAAATTATAAAACTATAAGTGAACTAAAAATATGCCTTCATGGGTTCAACAAAATAAAATAAAATAAATAATATTCTTGGGATTAAATTACAACATATAAATAGTAATAAATAATCTTGTTTTACTTTTAACTGAAATCTAGAAATTAGAACAATTTTTGTAATTCGATTTGCCTCAATTATAATAGTGCAACCAAGTGTTTGAAATCTGTGAGCTTCTACTGCCATCCTACAGTGATCATATTCGCTGGTATAAACTAATCAAATCAAAAATATAAGTATGAATGTGTTGTGTGTCTGTTTTGTTTCTTATAAGTAAAACTGATTAGTACAGATTTCCAAGAATAAACTCATTCTACCACTTGCTGTTTCCATTATTTTTCTATTGAAATCAGAATCTGTTTTTGTTTAATTTCTGTTTTCTTCCAGATATCATTAGCAACAGCTGCTTGTTATCTTCTCTCACTGTTTTCTTCTTAAATATTTTGTATTATTTAGAAATCCCAGTTCTATCTTAATATACTTTGAATGATTCAATTAATGCTAACCGAAAACCACTATGACAATTGTTGTTTTTTTTAAGTTTTTTTTATTATTTATTTATTTATTTGTTTTTTTTTTTATTTTAATTATTTGATGGTTTTTTTGTTTTTTTTTTTGTTTTTTGTAAAGCAAATGGTTTTTTTTATTTTTAATTAGCAGGCACCGGTGATCCAGATGCCGCCGCATTACTTAATGATAACGACGACGCTGTCGGCGATGATGCCACTGGCGTATTTGAGCCAGGATTTGATGGAGTCTCCGACGTTGTCCTTGTGGTTGTTATAGTGTTGCTGGACTGTTTTTTTACCATTTTCTTAATGTAATTGCACAGACTTTCATTTTTTGTTCGGGATACAACATTATCCACACTATACGGTGGCGATATAATAACATCATCTAAAATTTGAATATTCGGACCTTGCCAAGAAACATCAAGCTGTAAATATATTGATCGATATCAGATCAGATCAGATCATATTGCATCCAAGTTAGTAATTGTACTTACACCATATTGTTTAGCTATTGCTAAATATAGTTCTTGACCCTCTGGACTGACATCGGCATTTTTTGATTTTAGATAGGTTTGTCGTAGTTGAACAGTTTTTCTTAGTCGAATCTTAACCTGAAACAAAGATATTCATCATTAGCACATTTCAATTAAAGATCGTTCATTGAACATTTATTTACCTGCTCCAAATTGAGTTTTTGCGGATCTTCAAGTAAATTGCCATTGCATTCCTTAACAACTTGTACATTACTACAAAGTGATAAATTCAACACGAATACGTCGCTTAGTTCTTCCGAAGCTTTTGAACTGCATTCTGAGACGCACGGGAAGAAAGTTAACAAAATAAACCATTGATGTAAGGAGAAACATGGTACCACCAAATTAAAAAATTTAAACGAGAGATATTCTTGTAATTATGTACGAATATGTGTAACCATATAAATTTCAAGACCCTCGGATTGCAAGGAGGGGTAACTTCCATACAACCCCCAATTCAAAATTCATATTCTTATTACAATAAAAACTTTTTTTGTTGTTTGTATTATCAAACTGAAATTTGAGCGCCACCATATTCACCAATCATGTAAAGATAACTAGGTCATATAGCTCCCATGCAAACCCCGAACAAAGCTCAGTTGCCTGGTACTAATAACTAATAATAAAAGCATCACTTATTTAATGTATAGTATGTACTCGTACATAGTTTATTTTATGTGAAGGTAGACAGACAAACAACATCAATTGGTAATCTCAATTGTTATTTTTATGTGTTATATATTTTGTGTGTGTGTTTGTGTGTGTGAGTGTGTGACCAACTCTCATTGGAAGCGCAACCTAGATTTGCTCAATCAATCTCTTGTTGAGTGTACTTTACGATTTAGCTTATTTTATTTTTGTACTCGATACAATTATGAGTTTAAAATATGGCATACTTATAAGTTTATTTATTTCTGTGCATGCCAATCCCGACCACCGGGATTTTATTAACGCATATCTTAGCACTTAAGAAATTTGTCCGGCCACTAGACATGAGTGAGATGCCAGCGGCTAGAGATTTTACTGTATTTATACAATTTGAAGTTACGACGATTAGTCAGTTTGTTTAAAAGGTCTGTTATGGTATAAATCGAATCTACATAAGATTATGCATATAATTTGAAGTTATAACTCTAAGGCTTCGTTTGTATAATTTGTTAGATTTCACATAGAATCCGATCATTCAACTTAATGTATGTATACCTTGAGAACTGTATAAATAAGTAGAACATAGGCGTTAACGCTGAGAAGTCCACACACATCACACTGACAGCTGTTTCACCTGGCAACCATAAATCAAAGCAATTGAATCTGAAGCCTCTAAGAATGTGTTGGCGGTATGGAGATTCGGTATACAGTTTTGGGGGCATTGCAACCAAAGGAAATCTGGAAATCCTTCAGACGTTCGTTCCAATACAAAGTGCTGAAAATCGGCCATTCACCGAGACTTGAAGAATCTCTCTAACAAACAGAGACGAGCTCGTCAGGCACAGCAGCAACCGCACATCGCACCGTTAGATGACCATGGTATTTAACTTGCATTCAATCTGCTGGACAGGCTTCTATATAGAGTTGAACTCATCTATAAGGAAGGTGTTGTCCCACTGTAATTTACATTCCCTATCTCTACCACACCCTCTCTTTTGAACCCACGCCAACCACCTGTAAATTCTACAAAAAATAATCAGCTACCTACCTAAATACTGACCAACTCCTTCAGCCATTAACTCCAAACAAAACTATGTTAATGTCTCGGTCTCAGTCTGTTCAATACTTTGATGAATTAATAGAATTGGGGGATAGGCAAAAGGGGATATCCTCAAACATTAACACTACAAACTATGTATGTATGTATATTTTTTGTCCCTTTCACATTGATAGAAATGAAAAAAAAATAGACAGAAAAAAAGGGTATACAATATCCAGTCGTAGAATCTAACCGACTTTTTAAGTTTTGTTTAGTTGTTTGATAAAGTTGTTTTTGTTGTTGTTGTTGTTTTTTTTTTGTTTTTTTTTTTTTTTTTTTTTTCTTGTAAAAAGGATACTTAGTATTAACACTTTTGTGTTGTGATCAAAGGCAAGAACTTCGCCTTCAACCTCCTCATTGAAGCATGTCGTACAGAGCACAGTTGACCCAATATTGAAGCAATCATTAACTGCATTCGCTGCTGCGGCCATATTTTGTCTCTAAATTCAATGACGATGATGATGAATGAATATATGTGTTATATGACTGATATAAGTATAGATATTAATGTTGTTTTTGTTTTTGTTTTTTTTTTTTTTTGTTGATAAAATCACACACTAGATTCGACTGCTGATTAATAAAACTTTGTTCTGTTGTTCGTTGTTAATATTTTGGCGCAAATTTGTTCTATGTTGTATGTTTATTTTGTCCTATTTTATTGTGAAAGTATATTGTGAAGTAGTGAAAACTACTAGGGCGGCGCGGCACGACACGGCGGTTGTGGCGACGACTTTTATTCTCTCTCGCTTGGAGACTAACTGAAACAGGGCAAAATACGCACAGCACTGCACTACACTACACAAACAAACAAACAAACACTTTGACTTGATCAAATCAGATCTCGGATCAGCTTAGCTCAACTTCTTTTACAATATATTGGTTGCTCTTCTGCTCCTCCAAAATGTGTGCATGTCTTTTCTTTCGTTTTCCTCTGGTTTTCTTTTCGTCGCCGTTCACGTTTTTCTTTCTTACTTGGCTGTACTGTAATTGGCGTGTTTTTTTTTTTTTTGTTTTTTTTTTCTTACTTATGTATGTACAAATTTTAATGGTATTTTCACTTCTACCAAATAAGGGGGGAATTATATAGACGGACTATGCCAGTGATGTTCTTTGAACAGTAATTTGTTTGCAGTTTTAAGTTTCATTAAAAAAAAAAATTTACAATAATAGAAAGTAAAATCAGCGAATGCGACAGAAAATTTTTATCGTATCGTCAACACTTGAACACTGCGAAGTGAAAGAAGAAGGTGGTAGTGGAAGCAAAATAAATACCATCCACCATCCACATGCAAAACAATGTGTTCCACAAATCACGAACGCCACCTAACGAAATGTTTTTGTGAATGACAAACGCGTTTTCATTTACATATACCAAAAACAGTCATTATTACATCGACAAGCTGTTTGTAACGCATCAACTAAGTACCACCGTACGTACTTACATTCTATTACTATAAGCGTGTGTTGGAAAGGTGATTTGATATTATTTTTATATTTGAAGTTGTATATGGGAAATACATTTTTTTTTTTTAGTGAAGCACAGCTGTTAGATTAACAAACAACTTACATATTTATTATTGGACATACCAATATATGTATACTTACAAAAAGGGGAAGGTTAGGGATTGTACAGGAATCATAAAGGGATCTGTGATCATGTGGAAAATAATGAACATAAAATTATTGTTTGATTATGATTGGGAAACATGCAAACAAATTTGAAGAAAAGAAACACAGAGATCGAATCTAAAGTCTCGTCATTTGCGGCTTGATAAATTTTCAGCATTATGGACACATTCTGGATAATTTCATATCTTTAATCAATATGTATTATTATTATATACAATGTCTATTAGAAATATAAAATGCAGAATAATATTTGAGTTTCCGTCAAGATCACACATATGTATGTTTATCTACTGTTAGGTTATACAGTTGTTCGCCGCAAGGTCAAGTTCAATCATTGCGAATGCCTGAATTTATGCTGATGCGGAGTGGGCAGTTGACTTTTGGGTCACCTTTGAAACCAATGAAAAGAGCCAAGGTCTCCATTGTCAAAATTGCCAAAATAACCAAATCTTCTGTGAAAAGTTTCACATACTCAGTTTGCATGTTGTTGGAAATATTTAGGTTATTCTGCATCTCCATATGTTCAATCTACTTGGTATTTCTGAGCTTTTTGTCGACAACAACAACAAGAACAAAAAGAGCAACAACAACATCAGCAACAAAGCAAAACAACAAAACACCACATAAATTACTAATTAATATTTTGATTTTTGCAATCAAATTGGACAAAAAAATTATGTCTATTGATTTATGAGACAAGACCAACCTTGAATTTTTTGTATCCACCCATTTTTGCCAAATGCGTTTGGATTATAATTAACCGGTAATTATTTTTCTTTCTTTTGTATTTCCTTTTCTTTAATCCTTTAAGCTCTCTGTCTTTCTCTCTCTCTCTCTCTCCCACACACTTTTTTTAATAAAGTAAAGTAATTTATAAAAAATAGCGTTTCTTCATAAAAAAGAAATAGCTTCGTCTTTGTTTTAAAAAAGATCACAAATGTGTTTAATGTTAATTTTTCGTATTGTTTTATAAAAAATATTCTGTAAAAATCATATCCTCCTTCACGATCAAGTGTTGTTCGCCTGCATTAACTTTATGAAATTTGAGTGGATTGTATATTTTACTACATCCATATGAGAAATGGATTGGCACATTGTGAATGGCAAAACGTGATGAATGTCACTTTGTAGATAGTTTGTATCTTAAATTTATCGGTAAATTCAAAATTAAATCTTTAAAAAAAAAAACTAAGACTCAACTAGCCTCCTAAAAAGCGATTAATTAATTGAATATTTCAATTTAACTAAACACCCACTATTTGTGATAATAAACAGTATATTATTATTGTCTGGTATTTTTTAATATATTTACTGTTTACAAATAACTCAGAGTTGCATTGTACCTGCTGTTGCTGCGCTGCTGCAATGAAAACAACGTGTTGATAATATTAAAATAGTTTACCGGTATTTAAGCCGAAATCTAATAGAAGAATGTGTATTGAATTGCATTTAAAAAATATTATTGCATTCTTTTAGAACTATAATGAATAAACGCAGTAGAGTCTCAGCAGCCGCTGTTGCTGTTTTCAATATATTTTGCTGCCGTTTGCATTGGATTTGGTGTCTGCTCAATTTTCTGTTGTTGTTATTATTATTGTCATCAAATAATGTCGATGCCATCAACAATCATTGGGTGTTGAAGGATACAAAAATTATACAGAAATTCGATTCGCCATTTTATATGCGTGAACCAGATAATTTAGTTGCGTTTTTAGAACAAATACGCTATAATGATTATGTCGAACGTTCCTATGCGAATCTAATGCGCAAACGGGACCAACTAATAGAGCATTTACGTTTCTCAATGCGTTTCGGCGAACAACTGGTGGAGCAGGCCAAATGCGCTATGGATTTCTATATGCTTGAGAAGCGTATGTCATATTTAAAATTGAATTCGGAGCATTTAATGCGCATCGATTTGCCAGATTTAGTAAATGCTATCACAAAGTCACAGACAGTAACAAATTTGCATAATCGTCATGTCGATGGATTGGAAGAGCCAATTTGTGAAAATGTTTATAACCTGAAGTCTGGTCCGAAAATCTATGATCATTTGGATAGTTTTCAACCGCACACATATATACCGGATCAAGTTGAACATGAATTAGATGATGCGGATGCAGCCACAGTGGAAATCATTAAACGTCATGCAATTGCTGGTCTTCAAAGTGAACCGAATAATTGGAAATTCCATACATTAAGCTCATATTACTGGCGGCTGCTCGGCAATGCTGGACAAGCTTTGCCATGTGCCCGACTTGCTGTTATGCTAGCACCATCAAAGCACAAAGACGTTGCCTTACTTAGTTTAGGTACCATACTCTTTCGTATCGGTAATCTACCGGATGCTGATATTGTACTTTCTGCTGCCGTCAAACATGGACCAAGAGTTGCCCAAAATCATTTAGTACTTGGCTCGGCATTAGCGATGAGACATGACTTTAATCGTTCATTGCATCATTTCGATGAAGCCGAACGTCTGGACCCAAGTACTTTGCCCCGGACACAGCAAGTGCGCAATTTCATCAATTGTCTAGAGAATTTAACTAAGAAAACATCAAAAATTTACAGTTATGTTGAGTATATGAAAACCGAAGTCAAAGAATTCAAAAAACTCAAATATAAATTGACAAAAAGCCACGAACGTTTATTACGTCAACAAATGCCACTTGGTGCACGGTATTTAAACTCAAATATGCCCATGGAAGAATTACAACGTCGTGGTCAATATTGCACTACACGCATTCCAATTGGTTCCAAGGAACCAGTTTTATTCTGTGATTTCTATTCGGATATACAAATGCGTCTTGAGAGTCAAGATGTTGATATTGATATTGATGAACTTGAACGGGATTTAAAAGCAAACACAGATGCTGTGATACGACAAGTTTCCACCGAAATAACAAAGCAATTAAATTTACAAAAAATGAGAGCAGCAAAAGTGGTGGCGGCGGCGGCTGCTGCCGCAGCGTCATCGGCGGCCACAACAAAGAAGCAAAGGAAATCAATACAAAACTAACAACTGAAATCTATTTAGGATTTGTAAGAAGTAACACCTACATACATACATTACTATAGATATATAAGTATAAGTATATAAAGACTATAAGTATTAGTAAAGCACAAAAAAGGGTCTTAGTTTTCTGAGTCCTTTTGTAACTTTCCCATGTATTTAGTAATCAATTATCATGATGATGAAGCCACCAACCCACCATGATTAGCATTAGTTAGTCCATCCGCTGTTCCTTTCCGCTTCAGTGGTTTCTAAATTTTTGAACTGTGTCTTGTTTTAATTACTATAAATTTCAGTTCATAATGATGAATCCATAAAAGCATCATGATTAGCATTTAGTTGTCCATCCGTTCTTCATTAACTAAATTATCAAACTGAAGCAAACTACTCATTGAAATCTAAATTTGGGGTTCGGGTGTTTTTTTTTTTTTTTTTTCTAATAATAATATTTATGTGCAATAACTTCAAAACTTGACAAATAAGATGAAGACAATGATGATTGTAACACATACTTATGTATCACCGATCATAGAATAAATATTACAAAGTTTTACTTTTTCTTAAGGAATTCAATTCAGAGTGACAATAAATTATATGTATCATATCAATATAACATATCCTGTAGATGTCATTTTCCACATAATGTATTGATAGATAACTACTTTACTTTCTTTACTTTACTTTATCTTTATCTTTAATTAGAGAACAGAATAGATAGCATATGTATCCTATAAAATTGGAACTATATATCATCTTCATATAAACATAAGTATGTGTGTAATATTTTGTGTAAAAGGTGTTTGGTGGAGTGATAGATGTGTTCCTAGTTTAGTTTAGTTTAGTTCAGTGAATATTTAAATTTTTTTTACTCTTGTCTTTCACTGTTTTTGTTTTTAATATTAATTACATACTTATAAAAAGAAAAATGTGATCTAAAATCTGATTGTGCATATTATGAATTTAGATTAAGAAATGATTTATTTGTTTATTTTTACAATAATAAAATAATTTACAATATCAAATAATTATGAACAAAAAAGAAGAATAAAAATACATACATACATATTCATATTATCACAAACGGTGGTTTATCTTTACGCTCCCTCCCTCTCTCTCTCACTCTCTCTCACTTTTTCTTTCTCGTTATGTACAAACACACACAGCGAAGACGTTTCACAAATGCTTCAATTGAGTGCAAAAAACGGCGTTTGAGTTACTCATGCCAAAAATGAATGAGTGAGTTTTGTAGTCGCATATGGCAAAAATGGGTGGATACAAAAAGTTGGGAGAGGAACTCACTTACATAGTAATAACCAAAACCAAATGATCGGGTTGTAGCTATGCTGAGTGAAGAGTATTTCATCTTCGGCATAGTCGAAGATAACGTTCGTTCTAGTTTTGTCTTGTGTAGTTGTGTGAAATATGAAAGGACTATGAAATTATATAGACTAAGCGCTTGCAAAGAGAGAGAGAGAGAGAGAGATCTTCTTCTTCCTTCAAAGATGGTGATACCCCACATCAAATTGTCTCCAATCTTCTTTGTGAGTGATTTGTTTAGTCTATATAATATTATAGTCAATGAGTTTATTTACTTGCTTCAATGCAAATAGTATTATGTTCGAAAATGCAAGCTTATAGCTCACTCTTTTTAAGCTTGGATATGCCAAAAGTCTGTGTAAATAAACCAACTTAGAATAGATTATTCTAGCAAATTTAAGATTGAAAGCATATTATAAAAGCACGAATGAAATTCGCTCTCTCCATGAGCACAAATATGGTTCAAGAGAAGAGCGAAAACAACAGCAACAGTTGTAATGCCGAACATTCGGCCACGTGATCGTACGCTCTTCGTAAAAACTAACAGTAAAGCATTTTTTATCTCTCTCTTACTCATAGATAAACATTCGTTTTCTACGCTGCAGACGAACAAGCCAATGTGCAATATGTATGTATCCCCCATCATCACATTTGATTAACATAATGTTCTGGAACTGACTTACACATCGCTAAAGAAGTTTCACTTCAAAAACAAAATTATCACATTGGAAGTACGCCTATAAATAATAAACAAATTTAGTGATTTTTTTGACTTCGAAAATAATTATGTACATATGAACATCGAACCTCACACACAGAATGAACAAAAGTTTCTGCTACTACCCACATGAGTTATTATTTGGCACATGAATAACTCGAATTATCTGGTTAACCAAAATGGTTTAGTTCTTTTGGTTAACTCCATTTTCCGAACTCATTCGAATTCACCCAATTTGAATGCTCGCAGAACTCAGAATATTTTTGGCTTGGACACTGTGTGTGTGTCACGGTTTTTCAATTATGTACCACATGAACCGCACTAGGTAGAGACTTGAAATTTTTACAGAATGTGTATTTCTATTGCCTTATCTCCAACAAATAATAAAATTTTTGGAAAATCCAACGGAAAAATCCCAAAAAAGAGATTACATTTCCACAACAACAACAACAACAACATGCAGCTTGTGTTTATAACAACAGCTTTTGAAGAAAAGAGAACGAGAAGCATACAGAAGCTTGTTGATGATCAAATTTTTGTCCAAAAAGAGACAGACGTCAAACTTAAACACAAACACAACAATTAGACATGCCAAAGAAACGAAAAGTAACCATGCAGTATGGAATTTCAGAACTGATTTGCATCCAGTTCCTTAATAAACACCACTGGTTCCGTTTTTATCTCTTTTATATGTAAAAAACTGGTGATGGTAACATGGCGATGTCATTGGAAAGAGTGATTTGCCACCGCCTCGCTTACCGTCCAACAGTTCTGAAGCCAGTTACCGTTCACCAGTTTTGCTTACTTTGTAATTAATTTATTTGTAAATCTATTTATATAAATACTTATATTATATATTATAATATTTAATTAAACGCAAATTCCAACACCTTTTTTATTTAAAACAATTTTTCCACTCACTTGCTTTGATGACGTCGACGACAAATAAGAATGGGCCAAATGCGAGTCAGACTCGTACACGGAGGGTTCCGTACCAGATTGGGGTTTGTATGGAAGGTACTAACTGATTCCAACATATGTATAGCGCCTATATCAGAAACTTATAGTGTCTAAATTTCAGTTCAATAGTCCAAGGACAACGAAGTTTCTGCAATAGGGTTCCTTTTGGTAGCCTTTGGCTCCGGAACCCTATAAAAACACACGTTCGCGCTAAAGTCAATCTATTTTATATTCCACTACAGTACACACCACTACAAAATTACATAAACATTCTTCAATGCACTGGTTCAACAACGCACGTGTTCACTGCACTGTTCAAAATATCCTAACGGTTGTTATTCAATTCGCGTGTGTATTTTGTTGTTTTTTTTTTTTTTTTTATGAAAATAATGTGTATAGGCTGGACGAATGAATGGCTATTAGAAGAGAGCATTCCCAACAACAAATTGAGTGGAATCGGGGATATGTATATATGTATGCAAAGCATAAGCGCGGGATAAAATTTTGAAATTAATAAAAAGAATGGGTGAGTGATTTGTCTAGTCTAGTTACTTTAAGCAGTTGGACGCGTGCGGACAAATAATAAGGAAAGATGAGCAAAAAATTAGAAATACGAGAAAAAATCGTAAATGGCGCTTATCAACTGTTTGAGGTGGATGGTAGGAGCGTTGTTTGGAGCGTCTTCGCTGGCATAATGATGATGGATGGAACAATACTTGAGCGATACGTATTGTGCAAGAAATGCACCAATGTATAACTTCAATGGGAAACAAACGAGCAACCTGAGGCGGCACAAATGTGTTGCAAGTGTGAACAAAGTGAACGTGAACCCAAAAAATGCAGTAGATACCTGCACACAATGGATAATCGAAAATAACCTGCCGCCTAATGCAGTGGAAGGAACAGGATTCGCGAAATTGGTTCAGTTTTTCATTAACATTGGAGCGCATTATGGTAGCAATATCGATGTCAGTGCATTGATTCCCGATCACACAACTATCTTGCAAAGAATACAACAAAAGAAAGATGCAGAAGATAAAAAGAAATCCATGCACTAATGAAGAAAACAAATGATGATGGACTCGCTTCAATAACAACTGCTCTCTGGACTGGTAATTACTTCCGTAGCCAATTTCTTGTGCGCTACCTTTCATTATTACGACAACAACAGCTTAACTTCGATGGTGTTGAGCCGGCTTCATCCCATTTTAAAATTCAGTATTTAAGTAATTAATTTAAAAAAAAAAAAAATAGGATGTAAGATTCAAAATATTTTTCCTTTTTTATTATCTAACTACTTTTTCTTATATATACACATATGAATAAACTTTTTATTATATAAAAACAAACCCAAAACATAAAAAGCAATGTGTTTTTTTTTTTTTTTCATTTATACTACTACTGTTACATGTTTGCATGTTGTTGTTGTTGTTGTTGTTGTGTGGCTTCATTTAGCTTGGACTGAGCTAAACAAACCATCAAATGTTTCACGATTCGCACGATTCTGTTTCATGCGAATTGCCGACCGTCGTGTGTGCTTTGAAAGGAACACACATTTATTTATTCCTGTTCGCTCATTCTATTCGCAAGCCGTCATGAAACTCATTATGATATT
Organism: Amiota minor; assembly: GCA_037043295.1. Taxonomy (NCBI): domain Eukaryota; kingdom Metazoa; phylum Arthropoda; class Insecta; order Diptera; family Drosophilidae; genus Amiota; species Amiota minor. The sequence goes on from JBAMAW010002171.1 coordinate 651,551, forward strand.
CGATGCACATGTCTGGTGTAGAATGCATCTTATGCATCTACCATTCAATGGCTTTGGTTTGAAGGGCACTTAACATATCAGCAAGACTATCGTAAATATATTTGGATTCTGAATCATTTAAATTCACAGCTTCCTCTTTGCCGGGTTGCTTGATTAATAAACTGGACCAACCCGAGTTTCTAGCACCCAAATAGTCCATATTGTAATTATTACCAATATGTAGAGCTTGTGAAGCATCAATCTTTAATTGATCAAGTGGCATCCGGAAGATCTTTTCGTTGGGTTTGCCAATGCCGGCACTATATGAGGTCAATATAAAGTCAAATTTATCGATTAAATCCATTTCATATAGAACCTTTTTCAATGAAGGATCAAAATTTGATATAACGCCAACAGATTTGCCGGCTTTTCTCACATTCTGTATAAATTCAAGGCCACAATCGATGTGAGACCAACACTCACTAGTACGATATATATGTATTAATTTCTTGCCGATTTGATCAATTTGCTGCTGCGTAATATTTCCATTGACACAGCGAAAAACATTACTGACCAAATGCAACCACCATTGCTGCCAGCTCATATCTGGTGTATTTAAACCGAAAATTGGATGGTTTTTATCCATTTTCTTATATTCACGTCGGAAACATTCTCGTATCAATTGTTTATCCAAACAATGTACACCATATTCAGAAGCGGTTGCTGCATATTGTATTGATGGATCCTTGAGGCGAAGAAGTGTATCGGTTACATCAAATGTAACCAAACGGAATCGTTGTAAGTTTTTTAGAAATTGTATGTTCATTGACATTCTGCCTCCTCCTCCTATTCTTCCTTTCTTAAATTAACGAACGAATGACAAAATCGAAACCGATGCCCTCTGCTCAGCTGATGATGTTGATACAAAAACAATCACAATTTTATTCAAATCTTTTTTTGCTTGCCATTGTGACCAACTAAATTCATTTTTCGAGGGTGCTGTGCGCAGTGCTGCCAACTTCATCAATGTTTCGAGGTACTCTCAGGCACAGTTTGAAAGTGTGCGAATCATATTAAGTTTTCGAGTTGAAAAATAATTTAAATCAATTCCTATAATTCAATAATGCTTTATATAATTTGCATAAAATTTTTAAAGGAAAGGAAACTTCACTGTTTCAAAGGAATAAATAAGTTAAATGCAGATAACTGAATGTAATGGTGGTTTCCGGAATTAATGAATATACCTAATGGGGTTGAATTCACTGAATCCGAGTCGTTGCCTTCGATCTATGCTCTAGTCCACGTTCTGTACTTTCTACTGAATATAATTGCTAATAGCTCCTAACGAGTACGCTGGGGCTGACATTAAATGCGTCAAAGAAGCAATAAACTACTCACTGCATTGGAGGAAAATACTCATGTTGACATCGCCTCAGATAGTTCAATCTGCCTTTGTTTTTTTTTTCAGATAACTCGATTCCTAATGGTTAACATATTCAGTAATTCGAATACAGTTGAGGCGGTATTTTATTAGTATTAAAAAAATTGAGAAATTCAATCTCCACCGCCATACTTTTCAAGCATTTCTTGTTAGTGTTTTGTAACAAAGTTTGTTCAATATCTTTTTGGATTGCCAAAAGCTCCATAGGATTTATTAACTGCTGGGTTCAATTTCTTTGGCATCGTGGACAACTTCTTATGCTGGTCCTGATAACGGATATACTTACATATTTTCTCCTCCTCTTCATCATCATTATTAATTACACGTCCATCACTTGACATTTGCCTTTCCACTCTTGAATATGTAGTTCTAAATGTTCTTCTAAAACACCTTCTTCAATATCTTAATAACCATATTATTCTGCATCAATGTCTTTCATTAGTTCAGCACGTGTTTGTCTGCCTCTGGTTTGAACAACTCATGTACACCAGGCAAATTTCGTAGCCACGATTACTCGGCAACTCACCACGCTCGGCGTCAAACTTTTTTGGTCATAACGACGTTTAATATTATTCTCTTTAATTAATAATAATTATGTTTTAAACATAAAAAAGAAAATGTACAATATATTTTCCAATTATCAAATCAATTTGATCAAAGGTTATACTAGCAGTCGCTATCACACAAAGCTTCTGGTGTATCCTAACCCAATAAGGCATTTAGTAAAAAAACATTTCTTATAATGAAATTATTTTCCAAATTGCCCCGATATTGTTTCACTTATTGATGGAGATGATAATAACGAAGATTTACTATGCGCAATTAGGTGAATTTTAGGAAAACAAAAAACACAATAATGCTAACAGACAATAGATTGATTACATTAAAACTATTGCGGATTATATAGCCAAAATTACTCTTTTTTTTTTTTTTATTAATATTGGGTTTTTTCTTTGTCTATTTTGTCATTTTTTAAATTATTTTGCTATTAATTAGAAGTTAATTTGGTAAGCATTTCACGCCTAAAAAGATCTAATCTTTGGAGAAATATTTGCACATGTTCACTATAGAATTGTGATGTTTTGGCCACTTGAACACTTTTAAGACGTTCGTTTCGTTGAAAACTTGCAATATGCTGCCTGCCACGTTGATAGGCGTATATACCAGCCAAGAAATTCCAAATTGTTATTTGGGGCCATAGGATTTTTGTAAAATACAACAAACTGCTTGACAACTAGAATAACAGAAATTAAATGAATGGATTACCTCCAACGAACTCATGAAATTGTGTAATTGCGAGTTTGCGATTATTACCTGCCACATCAAGAAGTCACTTAAACGTGACTCACCTGATGTACGAAAGATTAAGTCGGGTGGTGACAGATGCCTGGTATACATGCAATCTTCCAATAAACGTTCGGTTATGTTATCAACTTTTAAATCATCTCCATGATTGAGCACAACTTCCACAGCTTGTGTTATTTCATCGCGTGACGTATACGAAAATGCAATGTTCAGATGGAGCTTGTCATTGTGTTCTGTCTTTACCATAGCAGTGGCAATTTGTCGTTGCAAATCTTCAGGCAACAAACTTAGATTACCAATCACACGTATACAGACACCATGTTCTTGTAGTTTTTGCGCTTCATTCAAAAGTCTATTGAATTTATTTCTTGCCAAATTGAAGAGATCATTGACTTCTTCCGTGGAACGCTTATAGTTTTCTATACTAAATGCAAAGGTTGTTACTTCTTTTATGCCGATGTCGAGACACCAGCGTAAGCAATCCGCAAGTTTATCAAAGCCGCGGGCATGGCCTTCAATCTTCTCCAAATGCTCTGAGCGAGCATAGCGGCGATTGCCATCCATGACAAAGGCAATATGCCTTGGTATGTGCGCCCCCATCTTAAGAACATTGAGTGCAAGTTTCTCGTACCAGGTATACTTGTAGTCGGAGACCCACGACATTGTCAAATAAGTCTTATTTATATTTTTCTAATATTTACTCTATGTAAAACTAACTTATTATCTTATGGTTACGGCGGCGACTTTGGCTACAAAACAAATCCCATGATCCAATAATTGTTGCTAAATTCATTTACTATAAGAAACACTAAAAAATACCATGCATTATAGCTAGTGTTGTTACTTGACATAAAAGTAGTGTTTACTAACACTTAAATATTGCTTTTGACTGGCATATTGTGGTATTTTGGATTACTGGACTTTCTTTTTTAACTTCCGCTTCACGCAATTGGTTGGTTGTTTTGTTTTAGCTATTGTAAAATTAATAAAATATATTAAATATTATGCGATTAAGAAAAAGTTAAAGCACAGCAAGTAATACAAATTGTTTTGAACTGAAAAATGCCAATAAAACTAAAAACATTAAGGCAAAAGGCGTTGATGCAAGTGAATTAGAATTTTGTTTGTGGTTTACTATTTTTTGTTGCTATTGTTGTTACATGCCTGCTAACAAAGAGTGCATCGAGTACAAAAAAAATCAAACAACTTTATTACGTGTTGTGTTTGTGGCTTCTTTAGATGAATCAAAACTTTTGTATTGTCGAAAACAAATTTGTGACTTATGAAAGTATAATTAAATTAATGTTGTTATTATTTTGATTTGCAGCTGTTTAATTGAAAAGAATGGCTCCCAGAAAGGCTAAAGCCCAAAAAGAAGAAGTCCAGGTTTCGTTGGGCCCACAGGTGCGTGATGGCGAATATGTTTTCGGTGTCGCTCACATCTATGCCAGTTTCAACGATACTTTCGTCCATGTTACTGATTTATCTGGCAGAGAAACCATTGCTCGTGTCACTGGTGGCATGAAAGTCAAGGCCGATCGTGACGAAGCATCACCTTATGCTGCTATGTTGGCTGCCCAGGTCAGTTTTTAGAATTTGCTTACATTAAACTACATTCAACTAATTTTGGTTTCTTGTTTGTTTAGGATGTCGCCGAAAAATGCAAAACACTCGGCATCACAGCATTGCATATTAAATTGCGTGCCACTGGTGGCAACAAGACTAAAACACCTGGACCTGGTGCACAATCCGCGCTGCGTGCTTTGGCTCGTTCATCAATGAAAATTGGTCGCATTGAGGATGTGACTCCAATACCATCAGATTCTACACGCAGGAAGGGTGGTCGCCGCGGTCGCCGTCTGTAAGCTCAATGCTTCAACTGCTTCACCAAGTTTCCAACAACATTTTCATGTGTGTTTGTTTTTGTTGTTGTGTTGTAAACAACAAAATAAAAAAAAATTTAAAAAGAATAATAAGGACATGATGATATAAGAGAAATCCGTAATATGGAGTTTTTTTTTTTTTTTTTTTTATACCTCATAGTGAGTTAGTAGTAAGAATAAATAGTGACTATAATGATTCTTCATATTTCCTTAAAATCGATTGATCAGATCCTATAATATACGCGCGTGTGTAACGCATGTGATCATCTCCAGTTATATTACTGAATTTCATGGCAAAAAAAAAAAATTCACTATAGAAGGGCAGGTTGTTCTGTTAAACTCATGTACATGCTTCAATATCGTTGCATTGATGAATGGAAATGTGGTTTGGAAGTTAAGATTTGGTTTGTGGTTTTTTTACATTAAAATGAGACCTTACATGGCCATTTTTTTGCAATGCGGAGCATTTGATTTAATCTCGTAGCATTATGTAGTTTATAGATTCTACCAACTTGAGCAATCGTCTTAGTACGAACAATAAAGCTAAGAGCAGTCGAAACCAGACATTACAATGCAATCGCAAGGCTTTTGGATGATCTTGCCCTTGTTGCGAGTAGCCTGTGTCTTCATTTCTTGCAGAGCGTTGAGAAGTGTTTCGTATAGTTCCAAAAAAAGAAAAGAGATTCTTGAACTTTGGGGAGCACTACATTTTTGTCTCGCAGCTATGGCCTAAGGACTTCAAAAGTGTCTCAAACATCGTAGAATTTCCTCTTTTTTTCAATAACCGCTGTCAAAACGGAAAAAAACCCCACACATTTCGAGAAAAAACTCAGCGGTGAAAGGGTTAGGAAAGTAGATCTAATTTTACCACGGCGCACAATTTAAGAAACTCTCTGTTAGGTCGGTGATTTGTTGCCTCGGTATGCAAATCTGGCGTCATTAATTACTGTTGTGACCAAGATTATTGACGACTTAAAGCAAAACATTGTTGCAACAATTGCATTAACATACAATTTAGAAAGTAAAGAAGACTATCGTATGAAATGGAAGTGATTCATTTGACGCTGGACTGTTTTGGAGTCATGTTAGTCGTAGAATATATTGAAGTAGATAAGATAAACAACCGAAAAGGCAGTCACAAGATGATTTTCACCAAAAGCAGGTGATATTGTCAATCTGTTGGTATTGGAAGGCATCAGTCTTCTATGAGCTGCTTCCAAGGAATAAAATGATTAATTCTACTATGGACAGAATTTAAGTGATGCCAGCGTACAGAATCGTTAGGGGTTGGAATTTTACATTGTCAATAGGAGGAGAGACAACGCACAAGAGCATGGTTGGTCGGCAAAATTTATTTGTTGCAGCTTGATTGGTTAGAATGTTTTGTCACATGTAGTGTATAACTTTAGCGCCAAGGGTCCACAAACTTCCATTTATTTTTCCATTGTACTTGCAAAACTATTTAAACGGTTAAACGTTTGCTTCTCAAGATCACATGAAATAGACAAGTTTCCTGCAGAGAGAGAGAGAGATGTAAAATTTTATATACACATCATTATGAAGATGCCAGAGGGTCAGGTAGGTCATTGATTAATGTTTATTACCACGACCAACATGATATTTTGTGGAACCTTAATTGCCACATGGCTGTTGCCTCTTAAAATGAAAGCGATATTTTTACGTATAAATAGAAAATATATATTTATGCATTTATTTGTTGTACAAAAAGTGGAAGTACATCTTTAGTCGTCTTCACTGGAAGTTTATATGTTTAAATGCTGGATTTGCTGTGCGTATTTTTAAATCTTGTAATGATCAATGTTAAGTTGATGATATTTGGTTTTTAATTCAATGAAGAAACTGCTTTTCGTGCAGCATCATCCAAATCCTTGGCAGTCGTTATAGGTAGTCCAGAGGCTTGTAGGATTTTGCGTGCTTCTGCGGCATTAGTGCCCTCCAGACGTACCACCAATGGAACATTTAAATTCAATGTCTTTGAAGCTGCCACAATGCCGTTGGCAATTGTTGCACAATTTACAATGCCACCGAAAATGTTAACAAGGATTCCCTTAACTTTAGGATCGGAAGTAAGAATTTGAAATGCTTTAAGAACTTGGTTTTCCGTAACACCACCTCCGACATCAAGAAAATTAGCCGGTTCACCACCATACAGTTTAATGATATCCATGGTGGCCATTGCCAAACCGGCGCCATTCACCAAACAGCCGATATTGCCATCCATAGCTACATAGTTAAGATTGTATTTGGATGCTTCCACTTCGCGTGGATCTGATTCCTCTTCACTTGTGTCCATGCTAAAGATTTCCTTTTGACGGAACTTGGCATTATCATCAAAATTAAGTTTGGCATCGACAGAGATCACTTCGCCTTTGTCAGTCTCGGCAAGTGGATTAATTTCAATTTGTACGGCATCGACAGCCTTAAAAAGCGTATACAATTTCTGAATTTCGTCGGCGCAACGTTTGATGGCATCACCTTTGAATTCCAAAAACTTTGCTACCTCAAATAAAATGTCCTCCGGAATAGGTTTCATAATGTCTAATGGTACAGTCTTAATTTTCTCAGGAGTCTGTTCGGCGACAGCTTCAATATCGACGCCGCCAGCGGGCGATGCTATTAATACGGGTCCATTATGTTGGCGATCAAGCAAAATGCATAGGTAAGTTTCCCGTGCGATATTTATGCTGCGAGCAACCATCACTTTTTTTACGGCAATTCCTGATTTTGGTGTCTGTTTGGTAATCAAGCGATTACCAATCATTTTTTTACTAAGCGTGAGCACATCGTTTTTGCTAAATATAATACATCAATCAATATCAATTCTGTTGCCACTTAAAGTGATTCCAACTTACTTTGTGGTTATGTGGACACCACCTTTGAATCCATTATCAAAAATTCCTTTACCACGGCCACCAGCCAGAATCTGTGCCTTGACCACATACTCTGGACAATCTGTAAAGTGAATTGAAGATTACATAAACGTATTCAAAACTATACAAATTCCACTCACTACTTACTGAATGTGCTAAGCACTAATGTATCTTGATTTGAATTATCGAGCACTTTAAATTCTTGTATAGCTACACCATACTTTTGTAGTAAATCTTTGCTTTGGAATTCTAACAGATTTAGTTGTCGGACCTGCTGCACAATTGGCCTCTAAACCAAAGTCAAGTAGAAACGATCATTTTACATATTGTAGTAATAGTTGTTGTTGTTTGAATTACAACTGAATAATACAAACCTTAAGAAATATGTGACGAGACAATGCAGCAGCTTTAACAAAAGGAATCATGTTGTTTTTTGTTTAGTAATAATGTCAATAAAATAGGAAATCTCTTAAGGTAAATGCAGAGATTTCTTATCAATAAAAAAAAAACACACACAAATACAACAACACAAATAATTGCCGGAACTTTGGACTTAGCGAATAAAAACAAATGACATTTGTTGTGTTGCCAGCCGAATGAACTGTATAAAAATAGTGTTGTGGAATACACCAAAAAACTGGATATTATTATTGAGTCCGGTATAATTTTGTTTTTAACAAGTACTCATTTAAGTTTAGGCATATTTAATGATAAAATAAATAATAATATTTTTAGTTTAAGTCTTATTGTGTATATTTTTAATTCAATATTTCATCAAAATTTATTTATATTCTTCTTTTATCAGCAGTATGTTGAAAAACAAGTGTTTTCAAAATATACTGATACGGCAAAGCTAACTAACGCTTGTCAAATAGGATTTGCAACAAAAGACATCAAGATCAGTTTTCAATTTGTTAACATTACTATTTGCAGAATTTGGTAAGAAAAAACTACATACTTATCTACTGTACATTTGCTTATACTAGTATAATACTTGTACTACTTGACAATAGTTAAAATTTTGTTTGTTCTAATAATTAATGAAGAAGAGATGAGATCAGTCCATACTTAATAATACTAGCAAGGCATTTTGTGTATAATGTACCGAAGAGCATCATCATAGTGCAATCTGTGAATAGTGAATAGTGCAATATTATAAGTTTGTTGTGAAGTTTTTTACAGGCCATTAATTATTAATTAATTGATTAAGCTAATATGCTCCCTAGGGGAACATCAGCCTGAACAGGTCTAATTGATGACTTTGCATTTCAATATTTTAAGTAAAACGTTCTGTTAGACAGAAAGGATTCTGCAACTTTAAAAAGAGCAGACGGTAGGATATCGTTTAACTTGTGGAGCAGTCCTTGAAGCCAGACACTATCAAAAGCTTGTTCGATGTCGGAATAATTTTGTTTTTAACAAGTACTCATTTAATTTTTGGCATATTTAGTGATAAAATAAATAATAATATTTTTAGTTTAAGTCTTATTGTATATATTTTTAATTCAATATTTCATCAAAATTTATTTATATTCTTCTTTTATCAGCAGTGTGTTGAAAAACAAGTGTTTTCAAAATATACTGATACGGCAAAGCTAACTAAGTCAAATAGGATTTGCAACAAAAGACATCAAGATCAGTTTCAATCATTGCGAATTTAGAAAAAACTACATACTGACTGTACATTCTAGATAATCTAATAGTTTAAATTTTCTAATAATTAATGAAGAAGAGATAGCATAATAATACTAGCAAGGCATTTTGTGTAGAGATCATCATAGTGCATACTTTTCTTGTGTTATTGCGTGTTTTTTCAACACCGTAGTGAATAGTGCAATAATAAGTTTGTTGTGAAGTTTTTTACAGCCATTAATTATTAATTAATTGATTAAGCTGCTCCCTAGGGGAACATCAGCCTGAACAGGTCTAATTGATGACTTTGCATTGCAATATTTAAGACGTTCTGTTAGACAAAAGGATTCTGCAACTTTAGAGAGACGGAGTATCGTTTAACTTGTGGAGCAGTTGAAGCCAGACACTATCAAAAGCTTGTTCGATCGGTCTGTTTTTAACGAGTACTCATTTAATTTTTGGCATATTGTAAAATAAATAATAACTTAGTTTAAGTCATTGTATATATTTTTAATTCAATATTTCATCAAAATTTATTTATCTTTATCGCTTGTTGAAAAACAAGTGTTTTCAACTGATACGGCAAAGCTAACTAAGCTTGTCAGGATTTGCAACAAAAGACATCAAGACGTTAATTTGTTAACATTACTATTTGCAGAATTTGGTAAGAAAAAACTACATACTTGCTTATACTAGTATAATACTGACAATAGTTTAAATTTTGTTTGTTAATATAATGAAGAAGAGATGAGATCTATACATACTAGCAAGGCATTTTGTGTAGAAGAGCATCATCATAGTGCAATCTTCTGTTATTGCGTGTTTTTCATACTCTACACAGTGAAGTGCAATATTATAAGTTTTTTTACAGGCCATTAATTATTAATTAATAAATGCTCCCTAGGGGAAAGCACCTGAAGCAATTGATGACTTTGCATTTCAATACAAAGTTCTGTTAGATAGAAAGGATTCTGCAACTTTAAAAAGAGCAGACGGTAGATACGTAACTTCTTGAAGCCAGACGCTATCAAATGTCTAGAAAAGATGTGATGCGCGACTCGGTGAACTTCCGGTGTCCCTAAAGCCAAATTGGTGATTATGGCATTCTGGGGCCCAATCAGCCATCTAATCTACCAAAAATTTAATGTTTTGAGCAGCAACGCACTCGCTTAATGTCCAGAAATATTTGCGAATTTTTCTCAGTCAAATGATAGGTACAACTTGGTGACTCCATGACATTTTGAATAATAATAATTCTAGATAAAAATATATAATTAACAAAAATTTTTTTTTCTTCAACAGAAAAGAATAAAGAAAAATGTTGATTTTACATGATACGTGTATTTACACTTTGTTCCGATATTTCGAGTCAAGCCATGTGAAAGATTTGAAGAGATTCGAAAATTTTACAATTGATGAATTGGAGAAATGGTGTTACTAAAAATGTCAAAAGCTTTCGGCCCAATGCGCAAGATTGAAAGGCATTGGGCATGAAAATATTTCAAAATTCTCGAAGCCATAAAATTGGATGCTTCCGGCATATGAAGTTGTTAAAGCATTTGCAGAGTTGAACACACTGCATATCGCTCTAATGATACGATATATTTACGATTTGCAATTTATCCACATTTATGTTTGGGTATAACGGGTAAGATATTGAAAAATGTACCTGTCTACAAAATATATCTAACTAAATATTAATTATAATTTATTAGAATTTAGTTGGTTTAACCTTTCTTAGAGTTTTCGATCCAGAATATTTTCGCATGGACTTGCGTAATTTAGAAAGATTGAGGTACTACAACGCGCTTCTTTACATATGAGACGGACTTGTCCCCAACTGTATCGTTGACTCCATTCCTGCATACGAAATAGTTGGCCAATTGCCAAGATTATTTCATATTCAAAAGTCCCCAAATTCGTAAAATGATGGAAACATTCATAAAGCTAACGACCTGCTTCTTCTAAAGATTCCTGAATTAACAGTTGACGTTGCCAAACATATTGGAAAATGCTCTGCGTGAGCTTAAGTGTTGGCTAGTGGATGATAAATGCTTTGAGTATTTATACTCTTTAAAAAGCTTAGAAATACTAAATTTGCAAGACACATTGATTTCGGATGACAGTTTGCTAATGCTATTAACTAAACTAACCAAGTTGAGAGTAGTCGATATATCTTATTGTGTTCGCATAACACCGTATATAGTTTCACCGATTTTGTACTTATTGAGAGAACGAGCTCTTTTTTATCGACATACTCGTATGTGTCAACAACACATATTGGAGCTTTATGTAAGCGGAACTGGAATTGGTTTGGATACCTTGGAGGTAAAATTGTATATTTTTTTTTTTTTTTTTCATTTTACTTGTTTTTGTTAACTTTTTATTTGATCTTCTTTTAAGAATCCTGAATTGCTGGAAGCAAAACATTTGCTGCGCCTCAACATGGAAATCAGCGAAAATTATAGTCTAAAATGTCAAATAAATTTTGGTACCTTATTTTCTCAATAAATGTTTGCGTTAATAAAACATTTTACTTTTTTGCTATTATGCTTCAGAGATCATTTAGTACATCTTTTTATTATAATTGATTATTTTTTGTTGGACTTCAATTGTAATTAGCCATGGTTGCAAAAGCCTATGTATGACATCAGATCAGTGGTGGATTCATTTGTAATTGCCACCAGAAATTTGTATCCTTGCAATTACTTATAAGATATCTTTTACTCCTTGGGTAGATGAAGATATCTTCAAGAAGATCAAATGTCTGATTTAAGGAGACATTGTCTTTGATCAAACTTAGTGAAGAGAATTACATACTACTATTATTTTGAGCTCTACGTAAGCATGGAAATGATCGGCGTGACAAGGAGAATCGAAGCATTTGTATACTCTCAGCTATCGAAATGAAATTTGGTACAGAAGCATTTTATTATATGATAGATGGTGTTAAAATCAGAGTTCCCGATTGCTGAAAGATGTAGCTCCCCATACAAAATTCATTTAAATTTCATGACTTCACGCAGTGACGAGTATTATAAGTTTGTCATAAAGTTTGTAATATACAGAAGGAAACATCGAAGATCCCATAAAGTATATATGGACTTATATTCTTCATCAGGTCGACGAGACGAGTTGATTTAGCCATGTCCATTTGTCCGTCTGTCCCTCTGTATATAAACTAGTCCCTTAGTTTTTGAGCTAGAGACCGAAATATATGTCCCATGCTTATGCCCGCCAATTTATAAGAAGGCTGTAAAAATGGGAGAGTCGAACACTTAAAAAAGAGGCTGCTGTGAGTTAACTCACATGTGTGTTAATGGACTGCTAGAAGAGTGTTGGTTATATGTCCGAAGTCAAACAGAAGAAACTTGCTTTGCCGATAAAAAAAAAAAAAATATAAAAGCAAGCTTGAAGTTTAACCGAGAGCCATGTAATTGGACTGTGGAGGATTGGAAACATGTTATTTGGACCAATGAATCCAAAATTAACCATTTCCAATCTGATGGTACTTTACAAAAGCACCATGCACCACAAACGATAAAACATGGTGGAGGCAACCCAATGGTGTTGGGTTGCTTCACGTGGTGGTGTGGCTTCACTTATTTAAAAATGTCGCGGATCAATTTCCCTATTTTTGTTGATCATAGTGCTCATCCAGACTAAGAAAACGTTGCAAAGTCTACATATTCAAGTAATGAAATGGTCAGCGCAAAGCCCCGACCTCAATTCGATTGAGAATTTATTGGTAAGAGAGAATAAATAAATAAAATAAATTTAGTTAAAAGGAAACGAAATCGTATTAAAAATATAATAAAACATAAAGATCTGTGGATTTAATTTTAGCGTATTGGTTTTATTGTTATAAAAGTATGTATTGTACATACAATAACGGGCAAAACTGAGCACATGTTTACAAATGTAACTTTAAGGCGCTGTAAAAATATTTTATTTATTTATTTATATAATGCTAACTTAAAGTTAAAACTAGAAGTTAACAGAAAATTAGCCATGGCTGCCAGGGCCTTCAGCTAATAAAGATATATATTTAAATAGCAATGATGATAATAATAATAATAATAAGTGCTTAAGTTTAAGTTTAGAGTTTACTGTACAGATTTGCTTTTTTAAAGAAGTTAAGAATAAGGTTAGAGGACGGATCGGAAATGATTGAGATGGGGTCTATATTAGCGAATGTGGATGATCTGAGGTGGTGCAATGAGGAGCAGGATGTCATAATGTGGTGAATGTTATTAGGAGCGTTATTACATAAGGGACAGATGTTATTTAGGTTTTTATCGATGAGGTGCATGTTTGTTAGGTTTGTGTGACCAAGTCGGATTCTAGTAAACTTTATCTGATCAAGTCTAGATAAAAGTTGGGGAATTATAAAGTGTGGTGGAAGTGGTATTTGGAGAGTGTATTAGCTTATACCAGCTGGAGGTGTGTTGTAGCATGGCGATGTGTTCAAGATTTATGTGTTTTTTGAGAGAATTAACAATGTCGCTTATGTTGTAGTTGGGTGTGTATATAAGTGGTAACTTAGTAGCGAGCTTTGCTGTTGAATCTGCCTTTTCATTGCCTATGATGTTGGTGTGGCTGGGAACCCAGATGAGTTTTATTTTGGGGAATTTTGTATTAAGTAGGGATCTTATTGTTGAGGCGTAGTAGTTGTGGTTATTAAAATTGGCTATAGCGGATAAAGCAGAAAGTGAGTATACGTATACAAATGTTTATAGCTTCATGGATTGCAATGATTTCAGCTGAAAATACTGTTGAATAGTAAAATAATAAAAATAATTACCCAATCAAATTCAACAAAAGTAATTTTATTTTATTCTTTGTTTAATTCTTAAACAAAAGAACTTAGAATATAACTTAAGAGACTAAAGTGAAAACTTAACCTTAAAGCACCGTTACATTAAACAAATGCGAAAATATTAATATTAATTGCTTGTTATGAGGAAAATAAATATTGAAAAATAAAAAATAGTATCGTGGTACTAACTGAAAGTGCAAATTCCACAAGATTAATAGCCAGATAAATGAATATACATAAGCCAACGCGCAGCAGTTAAAGTGCAGAAGCGAACGAAGTGTGGTACGTGCGCCAAATGTTGGAGGAGAGCCGCGAATACTGTCAGCGAAAAGATCGTTCTATGACACCAAAGCACCCAGATCTTTACATCGAATCGGCTTGGTATCAATTATCAAAAAGAAAAAACCAGCTTTATCAACCAAAAACATCAAAGAACGTCTCGCATTAAGCAAAAGTCACCGAAATTGGAGTGTTGAAGATTGGAAGCGTTTGATTTGGTCGGACGAAGTGAAGATTAATCGTTTTCAGACCGATGGAATAAGCTATTACTGGTGTTGACCTAATGACAGCCTTCGAACACATCATGTGAGGCAAACTGAGTACATAGCAATTCTATTAAGTTTTTAGAAATTTCTCTTTGTTATATTAGTGTCTTAAGTTATTTTGTTTAAGAATTAAACACAGAATAAAATAAAATTACTTTTGTTGAATTTGATTATTATGTATTATTATTTTTACAGCGCTTTAAAGTTAAAATGTAAATATGTGCTCAGTTTTGCACGTTACTGTATCTGTATATTCTGTTTTGTTCTTTGTTCATGAGGTTTGCTATTCATTAGTATTATGTTGTACAATAAATAAAGAATCAACAGCAGTTTTAACGTAAAAGTGACGAACATGCGAACGAACGGTTTTGCAAGCCACTGTACTTTATTTGGTAAAACTATGAAAGTGTTATTTAGCACCATGTACATACTTCATTCATACCATCATCATAAGCATATTTTGAAATCACACACTCAATTAGGTGAAAATATTCACAAGAAAAACAAAAATAAAAAAATTATAAATAGTTGTTTGATGCTGTTTGACGCTGTTTGATTCATACATACATCCAACATCCAACATTCAACTTCGCTGGAAGAAAATATAATATTTTTTTTTGCCCGTGAGGTGGTAATTTTGGTAATTTGTCTAGTCTATACTATAAGTGTTTGTCTTTTTAGTTAAAACCTACAACGTTACATAAATTAATAATAAATTTTTGTATATTTTATACACATATGAATGGATGTATACATATAATCCAGTGGTGACTCAAATATGAATGATTTCATTTCTAATGTTTTTAGTAAAATGTTAAGCCAATATAAAGATGATAAACTGACAGAAGAACCTGTGTCAGTGTCAGTGCCAGTGCCAGTGCCATTTCCACATATTCCGGCTACCACAACTTTGAGTTGCTGTTTTGTCATGGCTGTAATGTATGTAGCAAGTTTATATGTATGGAGAAACGAAAAAGGCCGAGATCATCCAGAGACAATAAAACGCCGGTTTTGTAGCGTATTTATTATGATGTTAATAGCACCACTTTTTGTCTATTACTTCTCATCGCCGGAGTTATTGCAAAATGTTCCATTTGCCAATTTGCTCGGTATACGCTGGCCGGGATTATGGCAAGCCACACTTATACCTTATTTTTTAACAGTATTGCTATTCCTTGGTCCAGCATTTGTTCAAATGGAAAATGAATCGTTATGCTTGGGTATAAATTGATAATGAAATTGAATTGAATTGAATTGTCGCTCTATGACTTATAAATATTTTTTAATTTTTTCTTTGTTGTTTTGTTTTAAGGTATCGATTACTGGCGCACATCCTTTACGGACATTATTTGGTTACGGAATCATATAGTTGCACCATTGAGTGAAGAGTTTGTGTTTCGTGCATGCATGATGCCTTTACTTTTACAAAGTTTCTCACCCACCACTGCCGTATTCATAACGCCGCTTTTCTTTGGTGTCGCCCACTTCCATCACATTGTAGAACGTATCACTTCGGGTGTTGCAGATCTTGGCACATCAATAGCTATAGGCTGTGTTCAATTTACTTACACGACACTGTTTGGTTTTTATTCAGCATTTCTATTTGCACGCACTGATCACTTGATGGCGCCATTCTTAGTTCATGCATTTTGTAATCACATGGGCGTACCACATATCCAGGAATTGTGGATGCAGCCTCTATGGCGTCGTATTCTATCGATAATTTGCTATATAGTTGGCTTGTTGGGTTGGATTGTATTGTTGCCCATTGCCACAGAACCAACGATTTACAATAACAAACTTTATTGGAATGTTTGAAATAGAATTTTGAGCTGAAAGTAGTTTAAGAATTTATTTTTTTTATCCTACTTCTTAATAAATAAATAGAATAAACATTTCAAAAGAATACCGAAAACTTTTCAAATAGAAAACAAACAATAATTTAAATAAACCGAATAGTCTGATACATTTTAAAGAAGAAGATCTAAATAACATGAGGCACACTCAAATTGTCATCATCTTTGTATTTATGGAGTGGAATATTATAAATTTAGTTTACAATCTACAATGTGTAAGTTATTGGTTTAAGTGTCCAGGTTTACTACTCTCCTCGTTTGTTATTTGAACAAACTATAGTAAAGGAATAAAATGAAAAAAAAAGAAAAAAGCTTTAAAGTATAAAAAAGAATCAACTCGTATCTGGTTTTTCTTTACATTTTAGGTCAATGATTTCTAAACTTCGTACTAGGTGTTAAATAATATTCTGAATGAAATCCTGAAGAAATTTTTACTACTATTACTAGTAGCGTCATAGGTTATGTTGGGTTAGGACTTGATCTAGTCACCTCATCACTGCGGTCTCGATTGCGCCCACTATTATGTGCTTTGTTTTCTTTTGGGAAATATATACAATCAATTTTCTAAACAATTTTTAGAAGCAAATTATCAACGAAACAAACTTTAATCAAAATCGAATCTAATATAAAAGTTATAATAAGAATTGTATAAATTTCTGGTCCTTTTCCTTTTTGTTTTAAGTATCGAATAATATAAAGGACAAAGTATAATTTATAAAGCTCAGTAATATTATGCATAAATTCAGCTTGATAAAAGGAAAGTTGATACAATTCTTTTTTACTATCTACATCCTCTTTTCCTTTACTTTTGATTGATTATTCAATGTTTGATAAAATCTATAGGAAGTGACCCTCATTTTTGTTCGGGTAAATGAAAACTCACTTTTTTTTTACCAATACCAAAATCGTAGCTTGTGCTTTTTATTTCGTTTGTTTGCTACAAATGTATGTATGTAAGCAGATTGTAACGCTTTTATATCGTTTTATTCAGTTCTATAATTGTCAGTATTAAACTATTTGATCATCTTTAGCCTTTTAGAGTAGCTTCCAGTTCGTTGCTGGCTAGCAATTCCTGAATGATATCAAGACCGCCAATGAGTTCACCCTTAACGTAAACTTGTGGATAAGTGGGCCAATCTGAGTATTTTTTTAAACCCTGGCGTACTTCTTCATCTTCCAGAATGTCGAATGTTTCATAGGGCAATCTGTAGAATATATATAGTATAGTTAATTAAATATTTAAAATAAAAGAAACTTCGACTCAAGCAGAAAACTTACTTGGTCTCATTCAATATCGAAATAAGTTTCTTGGAGAAGCCACAACGTGGTGCATCACGTACGCCTTTTATGAACACCATCAGTGGTGCTTTATTGATAAGACTTTTTAAACGTTCTTCTAATGAAACACCCATAGATGCAGCACTGGCAGCTTTAGCGGCTACTTTTTTCGTCTTTGCTGATATTTGCGCAATGTCAGCCCCATCAACACGATCTACTGCGGTGCCTTTATTGAAGAATATGATAGTAGGAACGGCTTCAATCTACATAAAAACAATTATAATTAGTATAGATACACACAGTATATAAGTATGTACATGTATGCACACTTAGATAACAAATTTTCTTACTCACCTGGTGCTTTGCCGAAAGGTCAGCAAACTTTTCAGCGTCCACAATAACAAACTCCAAATTTTCATGAAGTGTTTCCTTCAATTCTTCTAGCACTTTCTGCACATGTTTACATTGTGCCGCCCAATCGGCAGAGAACAGAACTACAGTGCTTTTTTCTGACCTAAATAGTTTAGAAGTAAATAAATAAGATTATAAATTTATTGCTATTCATCATTACTCACTGAATGAAATTATTATATTCCTCAGCACTTGTTATTATTGTTGGCATTTTGAATGAATTTTGTCCGAAAATATTGTTGTTAATTTTTTATGGAAATCAAAGTTAATAAAATGAGCTTTATGTATGTAATTGAGTATGGAACAAAACGAGTGAGTACTAAAAGCCGACAAAAAATTCTAAATAATATTTGCTAGAGAAGAAGACCATAATTTTCGTAGTGCTGATAAGCGATATTGAAATGTTATCAACTTTTGCAGCACTTACAGCACTGGCTATGTTATCATGTTTTCCAGCACGTATACCATACCACACCATTCGATATGCGGATCGCAGATGGTCAAACATAGCAGTTCAAACATTTCTGTACGAGTGTTTGAAGTTACGTACGACACACTTCATATTTTGGTATCTTTTGGTGTCTACAGACGATAATCATCAATGGCTGTCTCTCTCTCTCAAAGACAGCGTTAACAAAACTCTCAAGCAGTAAGAAATACCAAACAAACTTGGATAATCCTTCAAACATCTTACATGAAGACTCACACATACGTATTTCACTATTAGCGTATTTTCACAGAGAAAACGCACCGTCTAGCATACACGTGCGTCTAAATCGACAACAACAACAAGGAAAAGATGAAATTGTTGTAGTTGTTAAACAGTCATCGACGATGTAACAAAATGCTCAGTCTGCATAGTGATGCGAAATTGTTCTCATTGTTGCCAACTTTTTGGTCAGGTTTTGTCTATTGTTGCCAAATTTTTGTTGCGCGTAAACACAAAAGAACTGCTGTTGATTTCAGTTAATTTTAAATTGCAAAAGTTTTGTTAAAACGTAGCAGAAATGAAAAAGAGAGTTGCAATAATTATTTCAATACACTGCAAAATGTTCCTATGTACGAGTATATTCCCGAATTTTACGTTTGAAACAAGCACAACGTCCGCGCAACGCTCCATGTACGTATAATCATAACAAACAACAGCTGTTTCCAGTAACAGCAAATAAAAGCAATATGAAAAGTTTTTGAGCATAGCTCTTTTATGTGCGTTTCGGCATGAGGGGAATTTCAAAAAATTTTTTCAAAAACAGAATCGTCAGATTTTTTTTCCTATTGGTTAAAGTGTAGGGCTAGCAAACTGAAAATAATAATTACAAAATTACAAAACACATTGCAAACAAAATTTGGACCGTCTGCGGTACGCAATATAATTGCTAAATTAATATTAATAAGTGTTGGAAAACATGATAAAACCATAGCATGCCATGGAAAACACGTGCATGTATACGAACATCTTATAATAAGGCGGTCGTCGTTGCTTTGCTTATACGCATATGTGATTTCTGTATTCGTTAAATTGGTCGGTATAAGAAAAGAAAAATAGTAAAAATTTGTACAGGGAACATGTCTCTGAAAAAGAAACATGTTAAACGTACTTTCGAGGAGGCTTCGATGCAAAATATCGATGAAAGCGAAGAAGATCAGCCTAAAGAGAAGGTCTCAAAGGATTTGCTTGTAATAGCGCAAGAAGTAAAAATCGTTAAGACGCTTGCATGCAACGATGTGAACAAGCGCATACGTCAAGTGCGCAAGCTTCGAAAGTGGTTTCGCCTACGTACACGCAGCTCGTTTCCTTTTAAGGAAGAGGACTTTATGCGTATTTGGAAGGGTCTCTACTATACTATGTGGATGTCCGACAAGCCGCTTGTGCAAGAAGATTTGGCGGAGCAACTGGGGCAACTTGTGGAGCAATTTGATGGTAACATTAAGTGTAGCATTGAATTTTTCGGTGCATTCTTGCGTACTATGTGCCAAGAATGGTTTGGTATTGATCAGTGGCGAATAGATAAATTTTGTATGCTGGTACGTCGCATGATACGCAATACAATGCGTGTATTAAAGACAAGCAACTGGTCTGGGGACTTTGTCAAAGAATATAATACACAATTGGAGAACACTGTTTTGGCGGAGAATCCAACAGCTCGCGGTTTGGTTATGCACTATTTGGATGTATTCTTTGAGGAGTTGGCTAAAGTGTCGGAAGGCAAAATCAATGCAACTCAAGTCGACGAATTTCTGTTGCCATTCGTTCGATATATAGCCAACCAACGCGATGTTAAGTTAATTGGTCAGTGTCGGACACGGGTTTTGTATCATTTGCTGTATCAAAGTGCGATTGGTCGAGAATACAGTGATAAATACAATGCATGGAAGGAAATGGGCTTTCCAACAGCTTCTATTCATGATTTAGAAAAGAATGATGAATCCACAACACCAGAAGAAGGTGAGCATGGAGAAAATGGTGGCACTGCAGAAAATGGTAGCTCTGTAGAAAATGGCAATGGCGCTGCCTCAAACGAATTAGATCCACGCGCTGGCAACGTTGATGTCTATGTTCCCGAGTTACCATTCAATGCTGATTGTATTATAAATGAGTTTAATCGTCTACTAAAGTCACAAGAATTTAACAGTAAACGCCGCAAAGCTCTGAGAAAACTGGTTCATTTGTTTGAAATATACAAAGGCGGGGAATTTCCTTTGGGCGTCAAAAGGATGCCAATAAGAAAATCGGCAGAACCATTCAATGAGTTGATAACAAACAAAGTTCATCAGTTGGAGAATCTTGAGAATAACATTTATGAAAGTTTATGAAAGTGGACGCAAACTAAAGAAATTAAACAAACGAAAACGTCGCAAGCTTTTGAGTTCGATAAATTTCGAAAATATTGATGAAGACAATTATGAAGAAGCCATATCAAAGTTGCTACCAAAATCAAAAGGATACTCTTCAAGTAATAAAAAGTTAAAAAAGGGAAAGGTACAATCTATAACGATGAATGATTGGAAGGAAGAGGCAATAGATATAAAAAGTCAATCTGTTGAACATATTGGAAATGATATTGGTGTTAATAAGGATAACACACCATCAAACGATTTGAATAAAAAGAAAATAAAGTTACAAGTTTCATTTGATGAATGGGATAAGCCTCTGGATATTGGTGTTAATAAGGATAACACACCATCAAACGATTTGAATAAAAAGAAAATAAAGTTACAAGTTTCATTTGATGAATGGGATAAGCCTCTGGATGATGGTGAAATTGAATATTATGTACCATCACGTAAAATAAAGTTAGCCGAGGCAAATTATAGCCTTGCAACATCAAATGATATTGACCCGTTATTAATATCAAATGATATTGATATTGATACAGCAGCAGCAGCACCAGCACCAAAAAAAGCTAATGATAAAACAACAAAACAAGAAATTATTGATGAAAAAAAGGGTAAAGATATCAAACCAACCGTAACTGTTAAAACACAGTTTCTACAAAAGCAATGTAAAGTTAAAATAAAACCTGTTGCATCGGTAGCACTTAATATTGTAAAACCATTGGTTACTTTTTCTTCAGAATCGCCGTCGAGCTGTCCATCAACGCCAAAACGTGTAAAGATCGCACTTAAAAATAATACAGCTCAAAAGCCAAGCGACTATATTCAACAACTTAAGAACTCACCGAATATGCCCTACGATGCCAACAAAAAACCTGGCAAGGGAGTACTCAAACCGAACTTACCACCAAGTCCAATTAATCCATTCTACAAAAAGAAAATTGGCTTCAAAAACTTCAATAATTCACTCTGAGATCGTGTTAAGGCCTGGTTCGGTTTTTCCTAGATCTGTCAGCGGCATATTTATATAAGTATAAATATATGATTATGACATAATATCTAATATAAAAGTTTTAAAATAAAATAAATGTTTCATTTTTTTTTTTTAAATTACTTTTGAATATATAAATAATTAATTTCTGTGTTTTATGTTGCAAAAAAAAAAAAAAAACAAAAATTATATATTATTGTATTGTATATAAAAAAAAAATTTATTATATTAAAACACTATATTTGAAATTAATCCAATGTAAACGTTCTATTGGGCTTAAAAAAACACCCTTTATTATATTTTAATAGTAAAAATAATGTCAGAAATGAATAAAATAGGTATCAGTTAGGCTGCATTTGCCAGAGATGGTTAATAAAGGATTCCATAAACTCTCAAATTAATCTTAAGAAATGCTTAAACTTCGATCTAGAATTTCAATCGAAATTAAAAAGTGGCATTCCTTTAGAGTACGTACTTTGCACTTCTGGAATGCACAGACCAAATAAAGAGCTGAAAATATTGAAAACAAGATACACAGTAATACAATCGGTTCCATTGGATTTTATATATGTGCATATATCTAATTTAGTACATATACGGGAACTACTGACGATTGAAGAAGTTGCCTAAACAAAAACTACTAGAAAAGCAAAAGTTAGGTTAACTTTGCCACTGCTGAAGTTGCTTCCCCTTGGAAACGTTTTTCTCGAAAGAGCATTCAGAATTATTGATTTGACTTACGTACACAGCATTTCAACACAGACCGAAATACTTGTATGGGAGCTTTCGACGTAATCCTAGGGTATTGAAATCTACACATGGGTTGAATATGGGTCAGATACTTATGCTGTTCAAATTTAAGTTCGATAACACAAAAAACAAGTTTTTTCTAATAAAAACCTAAATTTAGGTTTGCGTTTGTATGGGCTATACGATCCAGTAATCCTAGGGTCTTGCATGGCATTAATTAGGAACTTATTGTATCGAAATTTTGTATGGGAGGTAACCCCTCGAATGTATTGCGTCGTAAAGGTTCGTGCAAAATTTGCTAGCTCAAAAACGGGATTAGTTTGCATATACAGATGGAAGGGCAGGCCAATTCGCCATATACGAGTATACACAGTCAAAGCTGACCACATTAGTGTTTTGATTTTATTATGTATTAATGAATACAAAATAAAAAGTTGT
Source organism: Amiota minor (assembly GCA_037043295.1). NCBI lineage: Eukaryota > Metazoa > Arthropoda > Insecta > Diptera > Drosophilidae > Amiota > Amiota minor. The sequence goes on from JBAMAW010002171.1 coordinate 674,605, forward strand.
AGAGAATCAAGGCTTACATTTTAGGAGTCAATTTCAATTTAAAGTGTAATCATAATCAATCACAACCAAATAATTCACATTAATTAAAAAAAGTCCAAATTTTTTGTTAATATATAGATTTTAATTTTAATATAGTTGTATTGTAGTTTGGGCAATGATCTCGATAACCTTGACACGGTCCATTATTTGATTAACACTAGTCTTGTATGAGAGGATGACCTTTCAAAACTATATGCCATTAATTCTGTACTCAATGAAGCGTACTGGGCTCTATATACAATATGCTGATATGCCGGTAGGGGTTAATGTTGAATTAGATGACATTGAACACACACAGAGACGTTGAAAAATGGCTGAATCAATGGAAAATATTGGTCAACATACAAAAAAAAGTCAAACCACTTCAATTTAACAGCAGACATTAATGGCGAAATAGACGCAGGAAAAGACTTGAAAGTACCATTAGTCAGGGATGATACCAGAGAGATATATCAATAATTGCATAATCATAGCAATAACCTAATAGTAAGATTGTTGGACAACAGTCACCAATGGATGGCAGGCATGTAAATAGTCTTGATGTCTTGCGACGATCTCTACTCCAAGTTATTTGTAGTAATATCTAGCTATTGGTTGAGCGCTGGTGTCTTACCATGCTGTCAAGTCATGAGGTGAAATTTACTTATTCCAGTGATCGGGTAACTCGATAGCTTCAAAAGTAATACAATAGTTTCTATTAAAATATACATAATGAATTCTACTTATGATACTGATCATTTCCACTTTGTAAAATCCCCGATATTTTCTTTCAATGTATTATACAGATAATGGTAATTCGACAGCATACACATATACATACAACATATTTATATAAGTGATGTAGTAAGGAGAGAGAAGTGACAGATGACATTTAATTAACTTACTTGTTGCTTCCCATTCTGCTTTCGAGAGAGTGCCAAAGGATCTTCCGCGATTTGTGCCAACATAATTACGTACATGTGCAAAATTTTCATCATTGCTATAACGATGGAAATTAACCGATTCCAATCCATTCATACGATGTAACAAGGTTCGACCTACAAAATAATATATATCACATTACAATAAGATGGAACTGCAACTACATAAATTTTATATGATATAGAATTACCAGTTTTTAATGATTCTTTACAATAATCAGCAAATGTGGTTTTCCGTACCAATTTGAGACCATGTTTGCGGCACAATTTCACAAGAGTCGGAAAATAGACAAGGAATTCGGGACAATCGACGACACCTTCTAAATGAAATTGATATTTGGCCCCGAAGAGTGGTGGTGGAAGTGTTTTGCTTATAAAGTTAATGTTATAAAGTTCATTGCCAAAACTTTTGCCATTTGGTGATTTACGTAAGCGGCGCATTATTTCGTAAGCATCTGGTATTGTGGCAATAAAATAACCACCCGGTTTAAGACATTCGGCAGCATTCCGAACCATGCAATCGGCTTGTGACAATGACTCAAAGGAATAATGAAAGGCAAATTGACATGAGACTAAATTAAGTTCTAATGTTGGATCTTTGTACCGCTGGCGCAATCTCACCAAAGTCGAATCGCATGCAAAGAACTCGGCTGTAAATGTATGACTGTATTTAAACTTCTCGGCTCGTGTCAGCATATCTTTATAGCGTTTCTGACATTGTTCCACTGATATATCAGCAATGTCAGTGCAGATCAGATGTGTGACATTTGCCTTCTCCCATTTAAGTAAATCGCCACCTTTACCGCAACACATGTCCAACACACGTATAGGTATCCCAAATTTATTTTGCTCTTGGTTTTTTATCAAACCCATATACTCACTAATCAGTTGACTCTTAATCCAATTGTTAAAATTGCGCATATGAAATATCCTGGACTTGATGCGTTCCTTGCGCCCGGCTTCCTTTAGTTCATTATAATGTGTAGCCACCACAAGCATATTGCCATCTAAACTTTTGCTTGGAATATTTTTCTTTCTAGCATTGTCATCATCGCCATCACCATCACCGCCACCATCACCGTCACCATCACCGTCACCATCACCGTCACCATCACCGGCACCATCACGGTCACCATCACCGTCACCGCCATCATATCCAGCATCACTTGTTATTTCTTCGATTTTTCTGCTATTATTAACATCAACATCAACACCATCACCAACTTCATTTTCACCTTTATAATCGTCACAAAGTTTAGCCTTCTTTATCGGAATGACATAGTCATCTGAATCATGCGTATCCAAAATATCTTTACTTTTACTATCATCATCATCATAGCTAATGCTTCTGTTTTCGGTTCCAGACTGGGTTTCACTGTCAGTTGTAGTCGTTGGTGATGTGGTTGCCAATCCATCATCATCACTGCCACCATCAACATCGGTTGAAGTCGATCCCCCCGTATCATATTTATCGCTCATATTTGTTAGGTTTTCGAAAATTCACATTTACAACAAGAACACACGCCACATTTGTCAATATAAAAATACCGCTTGCCGCACACATGCTGTTTTCCGTTTATCGCCTTTGCTTTCGACTGGCAACACTTGATCTGTTTGACAGTCAGTGCACACATGTTGTTTATTTTTATTGTGAGGTGTTGCCATATCAATTTTAAGTTGTTTCTTTGCAAAAGCCACAAATAATGTTGGTTAACTGCGAGTATTCCATACCCCCTGTAAATCCAATTTTAATATACTGAACTTATAAGTATATAACGGACGAAAGAATGTACATTACATATGCAATGTGGAATGTATATAGAAACATCAAACTTGCAAATAATTGATACTTTTCGGGATGAAAGTAGACCATAAGCAAAACAATTACCCCACATTCTACACACTGAGTGTACTTGTATATAGTGGATAAAGTGTAGTTGCTACTATTGCTAAGCATGTTGGCATTGAGTTGACTAGCTTGGCAGTTTTTATGGAGAAGATTTTGCTCCATTCTCGGCACAGTACTTCTGTGAACAATGGGTAGAAATACTGCCTAAGTATAAAACCCTAAAAAGGAAAAAAAATTTACTTGCAAAGCTATTTTGGAAGTTGAAACATTCAGATTTTTGTTTCACGACTTGTACGAATTGAGGGCCCTAAGAAAGACAAACAGAGATGCGTTGTATTCATCAAAAATCATTATTACAAATGTCTTTAAGATTAAAGATACGAGTACATACATACATACATAATGTATATCAGCCAAACATACAAAAGTAGTTTTTTGCATTGATGATTAACACACATAAAATATGCAAAGATTTGAGTTCAGCCGGTGGTGAATCGAACTAAATGTTTTTTTGTCTTTTATTCTTTAGAAAAATTATCGTTGATATTCATTGAGCCTATGTATGCAATATTTGCATTTCTCTTCATGCTTTCGCCATCTGAAGTGCTTCAGAATAGATTTGTTCTTCTTCTTCATAAAGTTCATCCATGGGTATACCTAAATCTTCAAGTTTTGTACTAAGGTTCTTATGATTGGGAACTGATTCCTGAACAGGACTTGTGTCTAATATGTAGTCCTCAAAATCAGCTCGAAGAAGTGCCTCCCAAATATGGTCAACATTAATTAGGTGTTTCGCTTTCTCACAGGTAACTTTAAAGGCGTCTGCATTAAGATGCGAATGAAAATCGTACAGCAACTTCAATTCAACCGAGAAGTTGTTTTGGGTATTTTCATAAAAGGCAGAACTTCCTTTATGAAATGGTTTACTGGAAATCTGTTGCGAAAATGTTTTTTGTCGTCGGGGTGGCGGTAATGTCTCGACACCGCAGTTCAAATTACACCTTTTTTTAAGACAACGTCGGCTTTCATTGTTAATATTATGTGTATATCTTGTTTTTGCTAATGTTGAAATGAAATTAAAAGTTGAAAAAAATGTACTTATATTAGAAAGGTACCAAAATAAAGAACGAGAATAATTACCTGTCACTCTGAGTTAAAATCTGTATGCCCTTAGCTTTTGGCTCCAACATCAATTCACAGTGCCGTTATGTTCGCCAATGTTGTCAAACTACAGTTTACCCTCATTATTGGGAGTTGCTAAATTGGGTGCATATTTGCATGCATATTTCATATTAGATACAATCAAATTGAAGACACTAATTACTTATAAAAAACAAAACCCAAAAAATGAAAACCATATAAAATTTCTATTAATAAAGGTTAGATAGATAACATTAAATACTTTTACATTCATTTTTTTATATGGCGTATATAATATTGGCAAGCGTTGGAATACTTTTAAAGGAAAAATATACCATAAGTTAATATACAGATTGTCAATTTAGTGTTTGCAAAATAACTCCTTCTTACGTTCGTGCAAAGATTTCCATCCATGTACCTCCGATGATATGTGGGAGTTCCATATTTCATTAAAAATTCTAAAATACAAGATATCGCTATGTACCGTAAGTAAAAGCTACATAAAACGAAAGGAAAATCATAATAATGTGTGTGTGTGTGAGTGTTTTAGATATCAAACTGTTAAACCCCTGGGGGTGCAAACTCATTTCGACCACCGCAATTTGAACTGTAAAAAACTCTAGTGCTCTCTAAAATTTTTAATTTTTAGTCATTGATTTAAGCTGTCACAGGTTGTCTGCTATTGCCCCTTTTTATTGCCTTAACGCCTCGTAATTTGCTTTGAGCCTTCTACTGCCTTTATCGCCCACTGTTGGGATCTATGTGATACTAGAAGACTATAACGGTATTACCCATATCACTTATCATTTAGAGCATAAGTTCACAACTTATTTCCAGAAGCGAATTTCAGTCTATTTGCAATATTGTATGACTATGCAAAGACTTTCGCGCCGTTTCTTTGTATATAAATATTTGACGAATGATGCCATGGGAGATATTCATTTTTCATGAGTAATGCCAATGATTGAAACATTATTTTTCGGATTATTGTTAATTTCCTAAACCATTTTTGATTCTGCTATTGGCCAGCCTAGCGAAGCATTTAATTGTAATCTATTTGCGGTCTATAATGTTATAAATAATTGCACAGAGAGTTTTCAAAACTCCTTGATAGCTCTAGTCTTCTTATTGTATAGGAGTTAAAATCTTCTTTTTTTTTTTTTTAAATTCTGCATTTCCGATATAGACTGTAATCAAATTTATTTATAACTAGATGGACAATCACATTGTTTCCTTCAGTAGCAGGGTGCAATCTTTTCAGTCACCGCTCTTTTGTTAGAGTATCTAGCTTCTTGACAGTCAAGTGGCTTGGGTGACCAGCATGTCTGCCTGAATGGTTCATATTGTGATGTAGTATTTCATCCAGAATTGTTGTCATTTGTATATCGCTGTGAATATTTTTGTTATTCGAAAACCATGGCGCTTCAGTGATTTTTCTCAGAGTGAGCTTTTGGTATCTCTGCAAAGTTGTAGATAATGCAGCTGTGCCCATAAGTCTAGACTGAATTTAAAATTGCTTTGTAGATTAGGATTTTGTTTACGACTTGATAGGAGACTTATCTGACGAGCCTTTAAGTCGAGTTGCTGTCTTTTTGCAATTAGTGATCCTTTCACGTTTAGTCAAAGACCCTCATAGTTTAATGTGCATCGTTTAGGAATTAGCGATCCATTGTGACACACTTGAGGGCCTACACCAAGGCAGAGAGTGAAAAAAATATGGGCGGATTTTTCTGCTTTGCCCAGTATATTCCATTCGGTTAGATTAGATTGAAACAAGGACAGGAACGGGAATGGGCCAATTGTGACATACCGCCTAATTACAGATTCATTAAGAATTCCAAAATCTTCTTCGGAGGTAAATCTGTAATTTCATTTGGTTTCATGTTAAGGCCATCCAAGTAACGGAGTCTGGTCCAGATTAATCCTCCGATGAGTGAGAAGTTCCCTGGGGACTTTTTTCATTTTGAAACTGAAATTACTCCTTGATGGTCCATTGTAAGTTTACCCGAAGCTCACATATATTCCAAGAAAATTTTATGTAGAATCGTTAAAAAAAAAACTTCAAGGCTATCCGATTAATAGTTCGGTTTTTATTGAGATTTAAAGGTGATTTGTTTTTTGGTTTGTTTTTAATTGTTTTATTGTTTGAACACATTTCAAACGAGTTCTTTGAATTTACCCTTACTTTTTGTTATTTACCCTATAAGTACTTACTTTCTGATATGATAATAAAACAAAATAGAATAACTAAAAAGTCTCTGTGGGCCTTGTACCTCGTATAAGGCCACTAATCGGAGGGTTAAGCCCTCACAGGAGCACAGCAAGTGCTCAGCTATTTCCTCTACTTCATAACGAAGTCTACACTGATTATTTTGACTGATCCTCATGTTTGATAGGTGCTCCATTACTTTGAAATGTCCAGAATGAGAAAGCCATTTGTTTCATCCATTCGTGAATCTTGTTCAGATGGGCATGAAGTCCAAGCGTTGCTGCGGTAGCTGTGGAAACTGTAGCAACTAATAATAAAGCCTAGTATAATGGCCCAGTATTTTTTTGTAATATTAATTTATTGCTATTAGTGATTGACCCTAATCGAACGACTAACATACATTGGTAACTAAACTACCTGCTATGACAGTTATAAGTAATATATGACTACTGCTTATTTTTGCAAACATTTATTTGGAATTCTGTATACAGTCATACATATGGTAAATAAAGTAAACAGCTGATTGTTCCCGCCATAACAGATACCTTGCCACCTTAAACTAATCAAATAAATACAATTGAATGGAATTGAAGAATGCAAAAGACATTGGGTGTTTTAAAACTATTATTAAGACCACCGCGGATAAGTTTAGTGCAAAGAAATATGGCTTGTAGTCGATATGAATATGTTAAAGCCTTTGAACGAGATGACAGCATTCTGCCTAATGTGTGGATTATCATTCGGGTTGATGGTAAAAAGTTCCATAAGTTTTCAAAGGTGCACAATTTTGACAAACCAAACGATGCAAAAGGTAATCTTCAATCATACTTACATACATATAAATAACTTGAAAGATTATTTGTGACTTCAAATTTATAGCACTCAACCTTATGAACACAGCCGCCATAGCTGTTATGCAGGAATTCCGGGATATTGTAGTTTCATATGGTCAAAGTGATGAATACTCATTTGTATTTCGTAAGGAGACAAAGGAATTTAATCGAAGAGCTTCAAAATTGCTTACGTATGTAACTAGTTTATTTACCTCCACCTATGTGATGCAATGGCCAAGGTTTATGGCGGGCACGCAGTTGCAGTATGCGCCATGTTTTGATGGACGCGTAGTGCTCTATCCTTCGGACGAGAATCTGCGTGATTATCTTAGTTGGCGGCAAGCCGATGTTCATGTAAATAATCTGTATAACACAGCATTTTGGAACTTGGTACTTAACGCAGGCTTTAGTAATCAAGAGGCCGAGGCCAAATTACGTGGCACATTTGCAAAAGACAAAAATGAAATACTTTTCTCACAATTTGGCATTAACTATAATAATGTGGATCCTATGTTTCGTAAAGGTACTACATTATTGCGAAAACGTGTAACCGGCAACCACCACCTTATAGAAGGCAAACGTTGGCAATTAATTGTACCTTTTCATGAAGATCTAATCGAATCGAAATTCTGGAAGAACAACAAAGAAATTCTGGATAAAGGTGCACCAGGATCTTATACATGCAATGATCAAGACCTTAGTTCACCATTAATTGCTCCACAAATTGCGAAACTTAACAAGTATACTGAACAAGGAGAGATGCAGCCTTTATCTGTAATAACTGATGAGGATAGTGTGATTGAAACAAAAACGACGTAGCATATGATTTTCAATTAAAGCAGAAACTATATTATTAGATTGTCATTAGTTTGGTTTTTTTTTTTTGGTTTTTATACCTTTAACCTCATTTAATGTGGAGAACACAATAGAGTCGCTAAACAGAAACTTTATAATACAAAATTAAGATTGATCTTGAAAATACTTATTTCTACTTGCAGCAAGTATTTGTTGCGTTTTAGTAATGATTGTCATACACGTAGAATTTCAAAAATTCATTCATTCATTCGCTTATTTGCCACCAAAACCTTCAACAAAAACTCTCCAGCGGAAAAGCGGAATGTCATTACAAAGAAAAAGAAACTTAATTTAGTTAAATTCTATAAAATATACATGTATATATATATATTATTGTGAAAGGTATCATCTTCGATGGAACCGAAGTACTTTTTTTTTAAAATGTAGCAATAGTATTCGAACTGAAATTTCAGTCTTTAGAATTCATCGTCCTCATCATCATCATCATCATCACAAAATGTTTTATTATTGAGAGAAAAGTGTTGTTTGTGCGTGCGAACAACTTTCGGTTGTACTGTTGTGGCCGCCTGTATGCTCATCCATTGCTGATGTTCTTCGCGTGCCTGTTCCTCACGTGCTTTGGCAAATAGTTCTTGCTGTTGCCTTAGCAGTTCTTCTTCGGGTATTCCTAAGTTTTCTAAACGTGTACTTTGTCGTCGACGTTTCGCAGCAACCTCTTTGCAATCATTAAGAACAGATTCTGCTTCATTTTTATAGTCTTTGAAACCAAGTCGATCGAGTGCCTCCAAAACATGATCAGCATTTATGGTTTTTTTATGCCTCTGATTGCAAACATCATTTGCCTCTGAACTAATTAGGTGTATAAACTCCGTACAACAATTCAGAATCAACTCGCGACTATCATTCGCCACCCGGACAGAAGGCACTAGCTCCTTGATGATTTTGTTTATACTTGCGCGAGGCAACGTTAACTCATCATCTTCTTGTGGCGGCAGACATAGTTCATCTTGTGGATTTGTCATATTATGGTGATTTTTTCTTTGTTCAAAATGCGTGCGTGTTCACGTATTTATTATTATACAAATTTAATTACTTGGAAGCATAAATGATATCAAAGACGCGCTCAATTATTGTTATCCTGAGTAAGGCAATATTATTAGTGTTGGTAAACGCGGTCGATGGTTATATTATTTTTTACCATTCACATACAATTCAGGTCAATTTTCGCTATGCCACATGGAGTCTTAACCAACACACAAAGTTCACAAAATTTATGTTAGCCTAATAAATATATAATATATTTTGTTTTGTTCTAATTAGATTAAATAAATGTTTGTATTATTTATGTGTTGATAATTGTGCAAATTTTTGAAGCAGCTTGGCAACACTACGTCCTTACAAATACTTATATGTGTTAGCATTTTTCTGCACTGCACCATTTTGACAGTATTCGCTTACATAAGAAGAATACTGCGGTTGCCTCAGTCGTGTCGTGAAAAATTGATTGGTGAGTGGTTTTGTTTTTGCATAATCGATGTGATAACGATTCATTTGGGTGGTGAAAAGTGCATTAAAACGATATAAATTCTAGTTTCTTACACGGAATAACTCATCAGACAACAAAATGATGATGCAGCGCGCAACTTTCTTGCTACCAATGGCTGTGGAAGCTACCATGCAAGCCCAGCAGCAGCGTGGCATGGCGACACTTAAGTCGATTTCGATTCGTCTCAAGTCCGTGAAGAACATCCAGAAAATTACGCAATCCATGAAGATGGTGTCAGCTGCGAAATATTCGCGTGCTGAGCGTGATTTGAAGGCAGCACGTCCCTATGGCATTGGTGCTCAGCAATTCTTTGAGAGAACTGAAATTCAGCCCGATGAAAAGACCGAACCCAAGAAGTTGTTCATCGCTGTGACATCGGATCGTGGCTTGTGCGGTGCAGTGCATACCGGTGTCGCTCGTCATATTCGTAATGAATTGGCCAAGGATGACTCCAATACAAAAATCTTTTGCGTGGGCGACAAATCACGTTCGATTTTGGCTCGTCTCTATGGCAAGAATATTTTGATGGTCGCCAATGAAATTGGTCGTTTGCCACCAACATTTTTGGACGCCTCCAAAATAGCTCATGAAGTCATTAAGAGCGGCTATGAATTCACCGAAGGCAAGATTGTCTACAACAAGTTCAAGTCAGTCGTTTCATATCAGTGCACTACACTGCCCATTTACAGCGGTCCAACCGTTGAGAAATCGGAAAAATTAGCCGTATATGATTCAATTGATGCTGATGTGATTCAAAGTTATCTTGAGTTCTCCCTTGCATCGCTCATCTTCTTTACCATGAAAGAGGGTGCCTGCTCCGAGCAATCTTCACGCATGACTGCCATGGACAATGCCTCAAAGAATGCCGGTGAAATGATTGAAAAACTTACTCTCACATTCAACCGTACCCGACAGGCTGTCATTACACGCGAGTTGATTGAAATCATTTCTGGTGCTGCCGCTTTGACTTAAGAAGATCGGTCGCCAAAACATATGGCTCATATTAACCGCCGCCCAATGCGGTCGGCTTAACTAGCCAATTTAAATATAATAAAAATATATACTAAATATTTTTTTTTTTGTTTCCAAATTGAATTTGCTAAAGAAAATCCAAAACTAATTGTTGTTTTTTTAAATGGTTACAGAATCAATGAACGAATTAAAACAACAACAAGAACACCATCATCCAAGTATCGTGGAACGACAAAACTATTGTATATTAAAAAACACTAAATAAAAACAACAAAATTTATTTAAAACAACATAAATGTTCTCTCTGTCTCTCACTCTCTTTTTATATTGCAAAATTGTATTTTGATTTGTTTGCATTCTAGAGTATCCTCGTTCCCATTCTTGGTGTTTGATCTTACGCAACAAGGGGGTAAGCAATGCTCAAAATAACAAGATAAGACATAGATAGAAACATGATGTGATGTGTTAATATGCTTCCATTTTACCAACAATTTGTTATACCTAATCTTCATTACAAAAAATATCTTATCGATCGTGGTAATAGATGCATAAAAGATTTTTCATAACAAAAACTATGTATAGTTTATGTCTAAGAACTATAGTAATGTTCCAATATTACTATACCAAATGAAGTGAAATTTGCGGATCAAATACTTAGCAAGGAGGCTGCAAGTGCACCTTCATCAACTAATAATGATGTTGGCCGATTCCGGGAAGAATGTTTCTCCATCAATCGTAGCGATCTAGTTTTCTTACTGAAGGACATACAAATGGTTGTAGCTATTCGAAAAAATGAACAACTGATTTTTAATATTGTTATTATATTGCGACTTGACGAAATCCATTTTATTTTGACCATACTAACTAAATGTTGCGTCTTTGGAAACATTTAAACACACGATTATATTTGTTGTTTCGAATCAAAATCAATAGGTTCTCATGCCTTACGAATGTGGGACATTCGCAGATAATGTGATTTAAGGAAATATTTTCTTTGCAGTTATTTCAGTAAGTTGCAAATTTGTTGTTCTCCTTATGGCACTTAAGTGTGCACCGAAAACTCATGGTAATCTGTCGTTGTAGCAGCAAGGAGCTTACTGTTGTGACTGAACCCGTAATAAAGGGTTAAGATTAAGGGAACGACGGGAACTAAGTAGTTACATACCTCAACACATTGGCCTCGTAGGGGCTAATTGTAATAAACTCAATAGTAACAGCTCTTCCAAGAAATCATCAGAAATTTAATGATTTTTCGTCGAAGATGAGTCTGCAATTAAAAATGATTGGAAAAGCCAGAGAATCAGCTCTTTTGTTACCCTTATGTCATTGATTGCTTGGGATTCAATTGTGTATTAAATTATTGTGGCGTTCTAATTCCAGTGCCAGAGTATTTTATTACCATAAACGATAAGATTGTTGAGATATTGTTATAACCTATTTTCTGGAAAAATACTCGATCACGCTTAGCAATCTAATATGACTAAAGCCACACAATGGGATGAGTGGAACCACTGGCATAAAGTGGATGATGGTTGATATAAATTTTTAAAAGAAATTACTTATACTGAGAATTTAAAAAAATAAAAAACTGTGGTCAACGCATATTAGGACGAATTCTTTGTCTTCACCTTTTTCGGAGCTTTCGTCTCGTGAGAATAGTACTAAATAGATATAAATGCAGAAATTCATTGAGATCTCAAAAAATCCTCTAGACATGCCAACAGGCTCTTTAATATTGCCCACTTTTACTTTTGGATCGTTTACCAATTTGAATTATTTGAACTCATTTGGGCAACCAGCACGATGTTCTTCAAAAAACCAAAAAAAAATTTCAAAATAAGTAGCCCGAATATTGTATTGTCAATATAGAAATAAAGTTATAGCAATGTAACGCATTGAACTGTGTTCTAGAGAACCCCAAGTTTGGAATGATCGATGATGAGATAATCACCCGTTTAGCTTAATGCCACTATTGCCTACAACATTCAAGATTCATGTTAAAATAAAGCATTTCGTTGCATATCTGTTATATGTTAGCAACACAACACTTCATCGAGACCTGAATGATGATGAACATTGTTAGATGAAATAAACTTCCACAGTAGGAGATATACTAACATGTATAAGACTTCATCATCATCCAAATCTACTTGTAGCCTCACTTTGTATCAATTCATTATACCTAAGGACGTCACGAAAGATTTCATCCCAACGATCTTCCCACAAGGAGACCATAAAAACTAGAACTGGAACACTACACTTCTACACCAATGTTTCAAGGCGGTTACAGCTGCTTAACTATGTTATAAAAAACAATAATTAAATAATCAAATAAATGAATAAAACAAATAAATGTGTGCAATTTTTTAAATTTTGTTTTGTTTCTGTTTCTTTTCAGTATTTCTTTATTACAACGTTATAATTTAATTCTATTACATTTTTTTATCTTAAAAAAATAAACAAATCGTCATCAATTGATACAATTCATTAGTCTAAATTTTTTTTCGGCTTTTATCAGTTTTTCAAACAAAAATAAAATAAGAAAAATCAGTAATTATACATACATATATTTTTTTTTTTTATCAAAAAGATGAAGGACAGGACAAATGCAAAACCCATTTTTGTGTTTACAAAAAGAAAGAAAAAAAAAAAAGTAAAAAAGAAGACAAAGTAAAAACATAAGAAAAAATTAAAATACATTTTAAGACATAATTAAAACAAAAATATATGTATATATCGCTCAACATCTCACAAAAGTAAAAAAAAAGGTAGACAAGTTTGTTATCCTTTTTGTTTTTTAATTTCTAATTTTATTGGAATATTTATTGTTATATGCATATTATTTTGTTATTCTTTGCTGTCTATCAGTTAGTTGGTTGGCCTGTCGATTGGTCAGGTTATGTGGCGAGTGTCTAGAAAAAATTTATGTACAACAAATTCGTGCTTTTGCACGTTAACATGGGATTCACAATATTTGAATGATGGTTCAGTTTTATATAGAAAACTAAAATGAAATCTTTGTCCAATAGTAAATATTGATTGCCAAATGAAAGCAAAATATGAGTTTTGTACTTATAAAATCTATCGGGTATAGAGGACATTGATTTCTTCACATAAAAGAAAGAGACAGAGGGATAGAGAAGAATAAACGAGAACATATAAAAAGCATAACGTAATATGTAATAGTAAATATTATAATAAACCAAAGCATCTATGATGGAGTAATAAGTATTTATTTGTTATTGCGTATTTGGAAGAACTTAAAAAAATAAAACTTCTTTGTCTTTGTTCTTGTATCTCCTCAATCTGAATCCCGTTTACATATTTACTTTAAATGTGTTTTTTTTTCCTAACCTTTCAACCATCATCATCATCATCATCATGTATGTGTATGCGTTTGTGTTATGTCATTGTGAGCGTCTTAGTATTTTTATCTTTAGGATAGATGATCTTTGATTTTTTCCTTTGTATTCTATGAGTGGGCGAGATACACAAGAAACATCAATTAATTCAAGTCATCAAAGTTTGTTTAACAAATTTTTGTTTTTTTTTTATATGATGCAATTAAATTTTTTGTTTTTTTTTTTGCTTAAAAATTAATTTTCATTTCTTTTTTTTTTTATAAAAAAATGTCCTCCTTGTTTTTGTTTTTTTTTTTTCATGCACAAACCATTTAATGGTAACACACAAAGCTTTAGTGCTTTTCTTTAAAGAATCATCGTTAATATTACAAATCCATCAGAACAACAATTAAAAATATCAAAAAAAAAAAAAAAAAAACAGGCGGATTAAAAAAAAAATTAATGAAAAAATAGATTTTTTTGTTTTGTGTTATTTCAATTGTCACTGCTCCTTTTTTTTGTGTTTTTTGTAGTTTGCTTTTTAGTTTAATTTGGGCAGGAGCAGCATCTACCATTTCTTTTTATGTTCGTCCATAGATACGCCACCGGGGCCTAACGAAACAATCATTAACAAACCGCCAATGACGGATAAAGTCTAAAAAGAGGAAAATGAAACAAATATAAATTCAATTTTTCATTGTACTTGATGAATTGTTTACACTAGTGTAAATAGAAATTATCATTATCATTGGGTCGCACAAATTGGTAGACTAAACCTATGTCAGAGACCCACGACTTGTGTGGCGTTTAATTTGTTCATTTATAGAAAGGATGTCAAGGTCATGGTGTATTAAAACTCGCTTGACATACCAAGGGAGCATCCGTGAAGATGAAATAATAGTTTTATTTTTAACAGCATCAACACGTCTAATAGTAGACCTTGCCGCTAGTCCCCAAAGCTGGCAATTACCATGGGCTCGACAGAGAGATTGAGAGTGCAACCTGGTCGAATAAGCCCTCGTTGTTATGTATAGCATTGACACGCTTATACCACGTCAAACAGTGATTCAAAATCATGCCCAAGTATGTTACAGATGCTTGAATGCCGTTCAGCGTTTGGAGCTCAACGAAAACCAACCGAGCTGCGATTTTGCACTATTAATTCCAATGTTCCATCGCCTGGATTAAGTTTCGAATTAGTTAAGAGTTCTTTGACAGATAGCAGCAGTTAGATCTCACGAAGTGTCTTAAGTGACATCGGTTGCTATATCACTAATAAGTAGCGTATACACGACATGGTCTAGGACACTGACCTGTGAAACACCAGCTCTAATGTCAATCTACCGTCTTTCCAAAGCCTCAAAAACACAGTTATACATTCTCAAAGTAAAGGTACTTAGGTGCATTGTTGAAGCACCATGAAATTGTTGAAGTTCTGACATTGATTGGGACCCTTTACGAGAATGCATAGATAACAAAAATTGCAGTGAATGAGGGGGAAGTTATTATGATGACTCAAATGTATTAAGCCTAATAATTATCTCATTTTTAGAAATATTCAATGTGTCGTGGAGATTGGATTATGTAAACAAGATGCACAGCTTTTGGACGCAAATACTAATTATATTTCAATCGTATAATCTAGTCCGTAAAAACTTGGCTCTAAAATGATAATTTCTATTTGTGCGAATTCTTCAATTCGTTCAGTGTGTAGTATAGTGTAAGAGATATGTACATATTTAAGTATGTAAGCTACGGTGGTAGAACCGACCAAAGTTAATTATATTGTATGTAATAATGTTATTTTGTTTGTTTTTCATTACCTGGAAAAAATCATATTTAAGAAAATCTCTTAATGGCTTATATGAGGGAATTGTCCACCACGCATTGTGATAAAGATTGAGCACAGTCAGGAGTGCAACTAAGATGAGTGCAGATAGTTTTGTTTTATAACCAATGGTTACCAGAACCATTAAAATGGAACCAAAAATATCCTGTACTATTTGCCAAACACTCAATTCGAAACGAATCAATGTTATGAACATGAACGCTAACAGAATACGTCCAGCAAGTTGCATTACATTTTTCGGTTTATTATCACCAAGCGATGGTACTCCGGCAAATAAACTACGTCCCTCAACACGAGATTCAGCCAATACAAGTAATAATGCACCGATCAATGCACAATTACGTAAAAGAAATTGTATGTCCCATAATATGGAATACGCAATAGTCTATAAAATAATAATATTATATTTATTAAAACGAGTTCATTTTGTTTTTGATCTCATTGGATATTTTTACCTGTAGCACAACAATAAAGAACAGTACACCAATGGCAATGTCAACTTTAAATCTGGCTATAACCATACCACAGCCGCCCAGTTGTCCAATTAGGTTTACAAGTACAAATATTGTTGCAAGGAATCGTCCACAACCCCAACTCATGTCCATATATTCACGTTGCTCATTCCATTGGAAATACATACGCAAACCATCCTCAAAGAATGTGGCAATTAAACAGAGACGTGCTACTGTTGGCAGGACATGTTTACCTCGTCGAATAACCTACAAAAGAAATTTGTAAGAATTATTATAAAATCATATATTATTTATGCATATGTATATAAAATTGGATGTATGTTTCTTTGTTGGATCCCGAAGTCGCTGAACCGATTTTGATGAAATTTTCCGGAGTGTTTGTGTGAAGTTTGGTGTGGATCGGATCACTGATATTGCATACATATAATAAAATCAATCAGTAGTCAAAGCAAATTAATCGTTTAAATAAATAAAAAAGAAACAAAAACCGAAAAAAAATATCAGGTGAAACTTCTTAAAAAGAATGAGAGATTATTGTGAAGAACAGAGAGAGAAGGAGAGACAGACTATCGAATTGACATTTGAATACTATACATACGTGCCTGACCCATATCCAACACCACCATCATGTAAATGTCAAGACCCTCGGACCACCAGGAAGGATACCTTCCATACATTACTTGAACTTAGAGCAATTATCAGAAGATATAAAAGCTGCGTGAAGAGTATTACAACCTCGGCATAGCGAAGTTAATCTGTCAAACGAACACGTGTTTGAAACGTGACATTTCAGGCTACATTTTTTATGAAGACATCTGTGTATTTCGTTGCTCGTGTTAAAAGTTATACTGACTTGAATATAAGTGAAATATCTGAAGAAATACGTGCTGTTTACGGTGACAATGCTGTGAGCGTTCGCTCGCCGGACCCAGGAGTGGTTTGCTCGATTCGATTCCGGAAGTGTCGATGAAATTTTGCAACTAAGCAAGACCGGCACGTAAGCTGCAAAGACACTAAACACCACCCATATGACAGTTTGAAATCATCTAAAAAAAGCAGGCTACTCAAAGAAATTCGATGTTTGGGTGCCATATGAATTAACTCAAACAAATTTTATTGACCGAATAACCATCAGTGAAACGCTGCTGAAACGTAACGAAATGGAACCATTTTTGAAGCGAATCAGTACAGGAATATCCAACGCAAGCGATCATGAGCAAAGGCCGGTGACCTTCCACAAACAACTGCAAAGCCTAGATTGATGGCAAACAAGGGTATGTTGAGTGTTTGGTGGGATTAGAAGGAAATTGTCTATTATGAGCTGCTAGAACGTGGTGAAACGGTCAATTCGGTCCATCATGACAATGCTACAGGCCACACACGTCTTTGATGACCCAGGCCAAATTGACGAAGCTTGCGTGGGAAGTTTTGATGCATTGACCGTATAGCCCGGGCCTTGCACCCTCTGACTACCATTTGTTTCAGCATCTATAAAATACTCTTCATGGTAAAAAATTGGACGGCTGAAGAGCCGCTGAAAATCACTTGGCCAAGTTTTTCGCTTATAAGCCACAGAAGTTCTACATCGATGGAATTATGAAGCTACCCGGAAAATGGCAAAAAGTCTTAGATAATAAAGACCAATATGTACTTGATTCAAGTTGATTTTGAATAAAGGTAATATTTGTTCAAAAAAACCATGGAGACTTTTTGTATGATCCATTATGTACACATAAGCGAAATCTATTCATAGGAAACAAAAAGGAACTTAACATGAAGACTACACGACGTGAACCAGATGTGAACAAGCGTGACAATCATATAACAGACTTCAGTATATAGCGTCTAGTTTAATGGGAAACGAAAGGAGATGTCGAGCGGATGCTCTCTTCGCAGCCTTCTACAATAATTTGAAGACGGTTGTCGAGCAGGCCTAAAGGCAGCGAGTTGGGATGATTCTCAAGTCTAGTCTTATGTAGCTCACTGTACCGACTTATTTCTTCTTTGACCAGTGGCACCCGAAGATCTCTGTGTAGGACCGAATTTCGCACATAGAAAGGAGCACTCGCTACTTTCCTCACAACCTTCGATTGAAAGCGTTGAAGTATTTTTATGTTAGAGTTTACTGCTGTACCACATAATTGGATGCCGCATGTCCATATTGGTTTTATTATTGTCTTGTATAGTAAAAGGTCATTGCGCAAGTTAAGCTGAAATCCATGACATAACAGCCAGTTTTTTTTCAGCTTTTCAGAGCGAGTTGCTTCTTCTTTCTTTTAATATGCTCCTGCCAGTTAATCCTTCTACCCAGAGTCAGCCCGAGATACTTTGCATTGGGATCAATTGAAATTAGAGCTGGAGAAATATCGGAACAATGAGAATCTGAACTAGAACAAAACCGAAACAGAGCATCAACATTAAGAGCTGCAGAAACACCCGAACAACGGGGCATAGCTAAGCGCATCGAGTCAGTTAGTGTTTCATAAAATTATTCGAAAATATACATGAATAAGAAAGCAAGTGTCAGGGGGACAATAGAAGTGGCTATTTTGAGAATTTACAGAAGGAATAACTGGTATTTGCGGATCTCCAGAATGCAAAATTGGTCACAACTAGGGGCCTAGTTCAAACGTAGCAAGAAGCTAAAAAAGAGTATGATTAGATTAACTTTAACCTTAACTCTGCAATGTATTTTTGTATTCTTTTGCGAGATTTAGCATACGTTTTTTTTTGCTACTCTAATATTTTTTGTGTCCAATCAAACCATTGTTTGAATTGTACTTTAGTGAAGCTGCTGCAAGGCGGCTCGCAGATTTGTTCTGGCCCAATGAGGGCGTTTGCAGCTCCTTTTCTGGCGAGTTCAACTGCTTCTTCGTTTCCGAGATACATTCCCAAATTAGATGAACATTGTTGCTTGATGCCAGTATTTTAAGTGATGTTAAGTAATCCCGTTGTGTGCTTGTAGTAGAGCCCCACGCTTGTATATTTACAGTAGTATAGCAGTAGCAGTAGAAAAATAAAGTCTTCACTTTTTCACTTTTTGAGCAAACCTCGTATTCGCACCAATGAAACAAAGGACTCATTTCAGTGACGTGTCAAATATTTATATACCTTGTGTGGTGGGTGGGTGGTTGTCTTACTTGCATCCTCCCAGGTATTTTAACCATCACAACAACAAAGTAAACTATTTCATTTATATTCATGTTATGTAATACATACATATGTAGATATGTTGGTTTGTAATGGGTTTGTGAAATAAACGAAATCATCACAAACGTTTTATTATATAAATTGACTGTTTTATTAGCATTTAGTTGCTGTTTTGCCATGTTTTGATAATTGCTTGGCGCGTAAATCAATATGAACTTATAATCATGACCGCTGGAATTTAATGATATCAATTTCCTCTTGATAATACAATATAGCATGGAAGAAAGACGAAGGCAATTGAAAAGTTTTCTAAATACTACAATTATGACAAAATGGGATTTTTCGTTTGTGGGAGTTTAAACAAAAAAAAAAAGAAATAAGCGTCGTCAAATTCTGAACATAATATTGAAGCATATTCCACATATTTATTGCATAAAGTGTTAAGAAAGTAAAAGGTAGAGTAACCAAAATGAGCGAGTAGAGTAAAGAGTGACAATATAAGACAACCGTGTTTACCTTAATTTTTTTTTTTTTTTTGGCATGACGTGTCTCAGCTTTTTTACTTCAACATACTCCAACTTTATAAATCTAAGGCAGCAACAGGCAAAATAGATAGATAGATAATACACATATATACATATTAATATTTTTAATATGTCGATGGATTGACCGAATCACTAACCAAGCAATGGATCAACGATATTTTAATAAATTTACAACATGTACAATATGTAAGAGTTGGCTTATGTTACCATGATTGTGCGATGATATTTGACACTTGTGGAACAGGTTTTCTTTTCATTGTTTTTTGATTTCTATTCATAATGCATGCATGTGCCACCTGGAACCAACAAGTTGGGTCACTTTCAATGCTTGATGTAATTTTCGTGTGTATGTGCGTGTGTGGAGCATTTTAAGCCACCAATTCCAATCAATCGTTTAATATTGATTTGCTGTACTCTATTTGCTACCGTCTACATGTGATCTTAACTCAATGACTACAAAACAATCAATTATTTCCGTATTACTCGTATATTTTCTTCTAAGAAACTCTCCGAATCTCTTTTTGTGTCTTTCTCTCTCTCTCTCGGTCCCGGAATTTCTCGAACCACCTCTCTGTCCATGAACTGCCGCATATAAAAAAAAATTCCAATGAGAGACTCAAAATCAATTTTGTGTCTTATCAAGTGGCTCTTATCTGGCTACTAACACTGCACTTTCACTGGCATATGGTTGTATGCAAAAATTGAATGTAAATTCAAGAAAAATTTATATACATAGAATGAAATAAACAGATGCCTAATTGAAGGTTAAGGAATATAATAAATATTTCTGTCGAGGGACGAGACACCTATGATTGTGACAGGGCCAGACCAGTGAATGCCGACAAATTAATTATAGAGAGGAAAATATGCTGTTGAACTGTTGCCTACATCGCCGACAAGAGTGGATGACGTTGGCAGTTTTGCTTCGTTATTTTTCATCGTGTACGGCACGCCAACCATACTACATACATGTATTTCAATGCGTACGTTATTCGTATGCGTTTGCTGGGACAAACGACCGAATTTTACATAAAATTTCATTCATTCACAAGGATATTATTATTGTTATTATTAGATTTGCGTTTTGTTACTTACTTGATCCGCCACATCTTCCGTTTTTGAAATGTATTCGTTTGGTATGTTCATCGTTTCGTTGGGTTTGTTTGATTTGGTTCAGTTCGAAGTGCTTTCGTTCCCGTTGATACAGAGATGTTGACGTTGGCTCGGCCAAATTGTATATGTGTGCGTAATTGTATTGCGGTCGTTGGTCGTATTTGCCGATTTTATTAATCTCTGATACTATTGTAAGATATATTTATGCACACACAGCTCAGCTATTAATTATGAAAAATATCAAAGTCTCTTTTTATTGTTTCAAATTTTTAAATTAAATAAAATTATAAATTAAACGAAGAAATTGGTTTCAAACGCGCACGAGAATACCACCATAGGGAATCATAAAACGAACATCGACTACACGACAACGCCAGCCAACCAATATCTTGTTACTGCTGCTTCTTCTTATTAGAGTCTAGAGCAAGCAATTCACCACGTTTAACGACGACATCTATCGTTTAAAGTTTTGTTAAACTGTTGTTTTATAGTGCTGTGTAGTGTTTCATTTACAAAGCAATTGCACACTAATATCTTGTAAAAACAGTGTTGTATATTGTTGAGAGTTGAGAGTTTCTTCATTTATATTGCGTAGTTCGCGTGGGAGACTTCTGTATATTTTTTAATATCAAAAAAATTGATAAATTACTTGTGCAATTAAACAATTTGTTTAAAAAACACAGATAAACAAACACAAATATAAAATTGGGCAAGTTCTAATCTGATGTTGTTTTTTTAAGATTAATATTATGCGAAAAGAATTCAGCATGCTTTGATATTTTATTTTTTCTTATACATTTCTGTCGCCATCTTGGTTTTGTGTGTATGCAGTTCAATGAGTGTATTATTTCGTGTGATTATCGCGTTGATGCTATACTATTTTGTTGTTATAATCTGACGAATCAATAATTTTTTTATATTTCATGGTCATTTGATTTATTTGTTTATTTTGTGTACATTATTAAATTTTAATTACATTTTTGCAGAATCGAATTAAGTCCTAAGAACAAAAAAAAATACAATATGCCACGCTACCGTGAATGGGATTTAGCATGCAAGGTTTACGTTGGAAATTTGGGGTCATCTGCTTCCAAATATGAAATAGAAAATGCATTTAGCAAATACGGCCCTTTGCGTAATGTTTGGGTTGCACGCAATCCCCCTGGCTTTGCTTTTGTAGAATTTGAAGACCGCCGAGATGCTGAAGACGCAACTCGTGGCCTTGATGGAACGTAAGTTATTAATATGTACAAAACAATTTGAGACATATACAACATAATCCCGGCAGTGTTTATTTTACAAAGTGAATACATTTTTTGTTTTGTTTTATTTATGTTTTCATGTAGACGGTGCTGTGGAACTCGCATACGAGTGGAGATGTCGTCTGGCCGTTCACGCGATAGCCGTGGTCGTCGCGGTGGTGGAGGCGGTGGCGGCGGTGGAGGTAGCGGAGGCAGTGGCCGTGGTGGACGCTATAGGTAAGTTTGTATTTAAAGAATTTAACCTTTGTTTTTCTTCTTTTTTTTTTTTAATTTAAATTGAGGAATCTGCGTGTTTAAACAAATTTTTGTTGGAAGTAGCAGCCCACAAGCTGCACATGAAAAGAAGGAAATGTTCTGTTGATGAGATTTTGTTAAAGCAAGAAAGAAATTTACAAATTGCAAGATTTGAAAAATTAATTAAATTTGAATATTTCACTTAGCATATAGACACTTTTGCCCAACAACTTTGGGGCGTTGTTGTATGTTTACCATATTTTTTTTTTCTTTGTGTGTGTTTTAGACATTTTTTTTTTATTATTTCTTTATTTAAGTTTTCTTTTAATGTTTGATTTCATTTATTATGCCAATTTTGCTTAGAAGTTCTAATAAGTAGCATTTTTTTGTTATTTTTTATTTTCTTTTTATTTTGTTTCTTCTCAAATGTTGTTGTTTAAACAATAATAATAATAATAATAAAAAAAAAACCAAAAAATTTCTAAAATCAAAATCGAAAAATATTAAAAATGAAACAAAAAAAAAAAACCGCAGGCAATTTTAAACGTAGTTTACAATCATTTTGCAGGATAAAGACAACTGCTACTACTACCACTACTACTACTACTACTAGAACTTCTACTACCTCCTCTTCCTTCAACAAAAACTACAAGAACAACAAGAACATCTTCACGATTCACAACAATTGCTCCTCTTCCACAATCTTCACAACCACCATGATAAGCAACAGCAAGATATTCGACTTGATAATAATTCAAAAATTCAACAATAGGAATAATTACTATTATTATTATTACAACTACAACAACTTCTACTATTACAACAACAAATACAAATACAATAACAACAACAGCAACAAATACAACAAGAACAAGAACCATAATAATGAAATTATTGTTCAAGAACAACAACAACAACAACAACAACAACAACAACAACAAAAATTACAGCCACAGCCACATTCATTTGATATGCATCAAAATATGAAAAATAATATTTATGAATTCATATTAGTAATAATAACTAGAAAGATAAATTCATCATCGATATATCACCATCTCAACAACAACAACAACAGCAACAATTATTTTAATAATAATAATAACAAGAATAGCAAATACAACAAACACCACCAGAACCACCATCATCATCACCATCACCACCACCACAACCACAACAACCATAACCATTATTTAGTCAATATTAATCAATATAGTACATCATCCAATGATAATAATATCGTTAACATCTTCAAAACAGCAACAACAACAACAACAATAATCACCGACACTATATATAAACTAACAACAACAACAAAAACAAGAAATTCATCATCAACAGCAAGAAACAATATTAAAGCAATATTAATAACAACAACCGCAACAATGCCATCAACCACCCCATCATCATCATCATCATTAATACCATCTTTTTCGTCATCATTAGCAATACCATTAACATCAACATTATTAATACTATATCATAATTTTCATCAAAAAGACTACACCAAACCACCATGAAAAACTTAACACAACACAAACAAGAAGAAAGAAAAAAAAAAAAACTAATCATTTTGAGTGCAAGGCACAGGGTGCATCATCTAGGAAATTAGTTGTCTGTCGGTCATTCATTCTAATACTGAAAATCAGTAATTTCTATAAACTGAATATCTTGAATGATTGTCATATATCAAATTGTTGTTTAAACAATGATGGCAAACAGCTGATCAAATGACGCACATTTTACTTGAAAACAAACACAAACACCTAAACACAATCACAAATGACACATTGACATAACATAGACAGTTTTAAAGGGACCCAACTTTGTCAGCCAAGGATTATCAAAAAGAAGAACATACCGTTTTTGTGGATCTTCAATTGTCATCTAATCAGTCAGTTGTAGTGTGCTGGTGTGTGCCATCTTCGGTTGGTATTCTTCTCAAAAGCAAAGGAGATGAAAAGGTTCTGCCCCCACAAAAGTATCAATTCATTCTACTAAGTCATGATGATGATGACAGGCACACACACACACACACATGTATACATAAGTCCATGTATATATACACATACACACACACAACCACTACTTAAACACATATACATTGAATATGAAACAATCATGTTGATGATGATGCATTTAAACTCAAATACACACAGAATTATTGTTTCTACTACACTACATCTTCCTTCTTCGAGTATCTTCTTCAACTAAACTGAACTACTGAAATTGATGATATGATGGTGATAACAAAAATAAGATACAACAGCAGGATCTTTCTTTTTTATCTCTACTATGTTTTTACATTCATTTAGGGATAATAATCTCAATAATTATGGGTATCAACAACTCGACTGCAAACTGCTCTGTTTCTTTAAACAAATGTCGTCGTCTAAATTGTTGGGTACCGCATTTCTTCTCTACTTAATAAAAAAAATCATCATTAGCTTCTATTTCTACTACTACTTTACATCAAAACAAATCAACACAACAACAGCAACAACAACAAGATCCAACCAACAAATCAACCAACAAGACAACAACAATCAATATCAGCAAAAAATTACAAAATTCTCATTTTCATCGTTCGCTTCTAATTTTAATCAGCAAAAAACCGATCGATCTTCAAAAAAGAATGAAACGGTATTATTTTTTATTGACCACCACCAGCCACCACCAACAACAACCACCAATCAATTAAGAAAACAACATCTAAAAAACCAATCATTTTATTAAATGAAGAAAAAGAAAAAAAATAATATTTTAGCCAAATTCAAATTCTGATAAAAAAAAGAAAATTTATAAGTTTGGACGGAGCGGGGACAGATCAAGAGAAGTGCCATAGGACAAACAGACAAGACTGTATGGGAGAGTTTGATATCTAGATTTATATATACAACTATGAACGCATGAATGCAATTAAAATGATATTGATCTCTGTTTCTGTCATCGACTCGATACAACGCCGTCGTCGTGGTGTGGCTAAGAGTTCAGCACAACAATACCAAAACCAATGGGAACCACAACAATAGTTGTGCGTCCATCCACCACCACCCACCACTTGTTGTCTGCATGCCAATATCATCAGCAAACAAGAAAGCATAATCATCATCATCAATATGTTCGATCTCAATATGAACTGATAAGAGTGAATGAAACATCAATTCTCCTTCTTCATGTCCGACTTATAATGAATCAACGACGTGTGGTACAAAACTCATCAAAGAAATAAAAAAAACAAAAAAGAATCGATTCATCGATTGATTTATGTTAATTATACCATCAATTCAACCAAGCAAGCAACCAACCAACTTCTCTGCAATAAAATGAAAACCAAAATTCAGCTTCAGCAAAAATCCTTCACACCACCACTACTACTACTACTACTACTTCACTGCATTCTACTCTGGTACTCAGCTACTCAGCCCGCCCTTCTCAAATTCAACATGCGATGCATTCTTCCCAAGTAAGTCACGCAAAAGGCCAGGTCAAGTCAAATCAAGACACCTCAATAAAAATCAATCAATCGAAAGCAAAGAGTAAGAAGAAATTTTGTTGTTTTTGTTAATTTTCTTCTTAATCAATTTGAAATTTTGAAGACAATGCAAAACAAAAATCTTTTGATGATGAGTGACTTAGTAATGAGTGAGTGAATGAGTGAGGAGATTAATTATCATGATAATGATAAACAATGCTAATTTCTTTGTTTTTTTTTCTTCTTTTAACTAAATTTTTAATTAATTTGTTGATGTTTAATTCTATTCGTCTGCGTTCTTGTTATGCATTTCATTTTCATTTGTTTTTTATAGAGAACAACAATTATCTCAACATAAATTACTAAACAACAACAACACAAAAATATATTTTAAAGAAAACGTTATCTCAAAATTTAAACTACTTACTACTTTACTGCAATGTTTGCTGCCAGCCGGTCAGCCACTGTGTTTTTGGTAAATGGTTGAGGTGAAATAATCTTAGAGAATGAATTCAATGCAAATGCCTTCGTCCATCGTCTTAATGATGCATAAATCAACAGTCAGCAACCTTAAACAAACCCACGATCACTCACCATCACCACCCACCTTTTCATCGATCCCATAGATCGATTTTGCTCAATTTAATCAACAAAAACATTATTAATAATGACGACAGCACTTTGAAACGAGAATTTGTAGTAACAGTCATCAATTCATCCACTCATTCAACCTTCAACCCATCCATCCAAACCATCCGTACATATATTCATATATATTCATATTTTTCCATTAAGAGGAGTAAATATGTTACAAGACGATGACGATGATGCCTTGCAAACAACAACTAAACCATCACTATCTCTTCCATCAATTTAAATTCACTTCGCTTGCACACATTCCGGTGAATTGAAAAAACGAATGTATTTGTGTCCTACTTGCCTGCAACATGCTATATGCCCGCTTCCTTGAAAAAAAAAAAAAAAACTACAAGGTGAATGAGCTTGTTGTCAATCAACCAACCAACCAATCCAATCCTTCAATCTTCTACAACATTTAAATTGAATTGAATGTGGAAAATTGTTCTGTTCATCCAATCAAGCAACTAAGTACAGCCTTTTAATCAGCAATTCCGACGGATCGTCGTCACCATCACTATCGAACGAACAACCACAACAATAAATACAATTTTGTGTCCTCATCAAAATCTTCATTTATCAATCAGTCAAGTCAGATTAAGGGTCAGTCCAAATGCCACCATACAACTGAATAACAACAACAACAAATGCAACAGCTACACAACAACAACTACATCAATAAGAAAATAAAAAAAAAAAGAAATTTGATAAAAAAAAAGAGAGAAACAACTTTAAGGCGAGGCGCCGCCACCATCATATATCAATCACCACCACCACTACCGCCACCGTTGCCACCATCCCGGTACTAATTTTTGTAAGAGTCAGTGTCGTGCTGGTGGTTTTACTCGGTTTTTCAAATGTGCCACCACCATCACCATCTTTATCTAAGTATATGTAAATAGTTTGAGATAATATTGCTTATTCCAAGTTGCTGGATGGATGTGCTGCCGCTGGCTAGCTTATGCTAAGCTGTGCTGTGCTGTGCTTATGTGGAACGACGTGCTGCGGCTGCTGCTGCTGCTCCTGCTCCATACTTTGCTGTTTGTTATACACTCTCGCCAATTCGTCTCGACAGCAGCAGCAGGTATAGTCACCTCCTCCACCGCCCACCGCCGCTGCCACCATCTCACCAACAATTGCAACCGTAATCAACCATTAAAAATGCAAATGCCACCAACAACAAGAAAAACAACAGCCACCACCATCACCACCACGACCACAACTGACCACAACAAAAAGTTCCTCCTCTACTACAACAATTTTCAGATTCAGCAATATACTCGTATATGTATTTGTATTGCATACAGCAAAATATTGAAGAATATTTTTTTTTTTTTTTTTTTTGTAAAACAAAGCTAAAAAAATACTAATCTATTTTCCTTTCTCTTTTTTTCTTTCTCCCGTTATGAATTCTATTTACAGGTCACGATCTCCACGTCGATCCCGTAGTCGCAGCCGAAGCTTTTCACGTGATCGACGTACTCGTTCCGATTCAAGAGATCGCCATTAAAAACTATAACAGACAACAATCGAAAGTTTATATTTCGGCTACTTTGTTTATATTTTGTAAAAAAAAATCAAACAACATAAACTCACAAACGTACATACAAATTGTGTATAATTATCATGTATTTAATTACAATTAATCCTCCTCCATATTGTGATTAATTTGTTTCGTTTTTAATTTGTATTTTCTCAACCAATTCTTCCAATTTGGATATACGCCACACATTATCAACATCATACCTCCTAAAGCACCAATTAATCAACGCAATCTAATCCAAGCAATCATCAATCACACCACAGTACACTACACTTTACGCTCTGTCGTCGTCGTCGAATTTGTTAACACCTAAAATCGTCATTTTTATTCATCCTCATTTAAACTAATGAGATTGATCGGTAGTTCGCCAAAAATTATGAATAAAGAAATAATTGGATGGAAGAAGAAGGCGTAATGAAACTGGTGAAGTGTGTGGGTCTGGTTTATATTTTGGATGAAGAAAATTTTAAAGAAATAACCAACAAAACAGAACAAAATGAATCAAAAAAGGTATGGAGTTTTTGGTATTTAGGCTCTAAGAGTAAGTAGATTATAAATAAAGAGATTCCATGATGTTTTTTTTTTTTGAAATAACTCCCATTTAATGAATTGAAAAAGAAATCAACCTACCAAAACTTATATACATATGTGAATTAGTAAGCAAATAAATGAATGAATTTAATAAAGGAAAAAAACAAAATCTATTAAAAATAAAACAAATTCTTGCTGTATATATTTTTATTTAGTTTTACATTTTAATATTACTATGTGTTCATTGTATGTATATCAAGATATAGTGACTCAGCACACAAAATGGAAGCATTACGAAAATGAAAAGAAGCCTATAAAATAAGAGAAGCACTTGGTTTCCTTTCTTTCATTTTTGGTGTCATGATTTAAAAAGCACTTTATGCATGTATTTTGTTATATAACATTAGCAACAGCAGATGCAGCCGTCGCCCGGGCTGCAACAACAACTCTCTCATAAAGCAGACGAAATGATTTAAGATTATGTTGTAACATTAAAATGATTGTGCATTCACTTATATTAATATGTATATATGTATATAAAAAAAATAAATTAGAAATACTTTACTCACTAAATCAATAAAATAATCGCGTCAAATAGACCTACTTAATCACCATCATCAATTATGCGAAGTGCAACATGTGAATATTTAAACAATTTTAACTTTTTACTTAAATGTAACTACAATACTAAAAATTTATTCACAATGGTTTCCGATTATTGTGTTGTCTGTCGTTCTTCCATCAAGCAATCAATCTTAATACTTATATTTGCGAAACTCTACTTTTCCGTTTTTAGTATCAGTATCTTTAAAAACTCTTTTTGCTTTGATGAGAGATCTGTTGTTATTCCGCTGTGCTCTTATTTTATAGTCTTTCTTTTTTTTTTTTTTTTTTATATGGATATCCCGTTTCTCATAAAAACGAATCCTATAATTTTTATGGTAGGTGGTATTAAATGATGATGTGGTGGTGGTATTGGCAACAAAGCTGACAGGGCAGGCAAAAGAGCATAGGGATGATGGTATCCAAAATAATCCGAGGCTTGCCCAGACTAGGCAACTGGTAAAACAGAAGCGTCTTCATTGAAGTGCGTATCCTCCACCATTGAATAGAAATCCTGCGGTGCACCTGAAATTACACGTTCATTGGTTTCTTCATCTTCATCGTCATGGCTATCTGAATCCTCACTATCATCGTTGGCTATAAATGGATCATAATTAAAGGAAAATAATTTAACAAAATATAAGGAAAATTGATTGTAAAATTACAATCCCAAATCAAGGTAGTGGGGTTAGGAAGGGCATTACTAGTTCCAACATGAAATCTAATTATTTTTTATTGTATTTTTTGTACTTGCCGTCTTCGTCGTCAGTTTCAATACCAGGCATAGTTAAAACTTTACCGAGTGGCTGTAATTCGGCAGCAGCATTTTTAATAGAATCACGCTACAATAAAGACCACAACATTTGCATGATTGAATCTTTTTAAATAATAGATTAAGTGGATGGGCATGTCTTTCAGTCAGTCGTCTGTTTGTCTGTAAAACTCACACACCCAGTTTTGATGTTCACGTTCGTAACGGGATGCTTGTGTCTCTTCGTTTATATATGAACCTTCAAGCCACAATCGATTGATGCTCTGCGGCCGAAGTGGTGGAAAAAATGGCATCATCTGCATGGTGGAAATTAAAATAATAAATATGAAATTCTAATCTATCACCAATTTCAAATTCAAGTTAAACAAAGGAGTAAAGAAATCCTTTGGAAAAGGGCGCGTTCTTTTTCTTTTAATATCCGCGTCTTTGAAAACACACTAAAAAATGACAGAATTTGTATTAAGTGTTTGTTAACAAAACAAATTATTTTTGTTTTTTTTTTTTAATATTACGCAGCACTAATCCTACCTAGCACTTCATATGATTTGTGGTGCTAAATTTATTATTCGTATGTTGAAACAAGAGATATAATGATTGAAATAACTTGCAACGACAGATTGGGCAAAAAGGTATGTAAATATCATAGTTGGCAAATAATACTAGTAATATTAATTGTATTTTATATTTGTGCAATGCCGGAACATACAGGTTCGCGTTAAATGCAATCCAGATGATACTATTGGTGATTTAAAGAAATTAATTGCTGCACAAACTGGCACAAAACACGAAAAGATTGTGCTGAAGAAGTGGTATACTATTTACAAAGACTCAATTCGATTATCCGACTGTAAGTTGCATTTTTTATGTGAACCAATTTCTTGCTCGTCTGTGATCTTATTTTATTGTCCATTTGATGACTTAAGTTGAATGAAATTTCACACGATTACGCTTGACATGAAGTCTATGATTTGTAGCTACAGTAAGAATTGCCCCATCGTCATTTCATCCAAACAGCAGCGTACGTGCGTGTTTTCCTATCAAACAAGTTTCCATAAAAGGTGCATTCTGCAAATTAGTTGTCCAATACTTCTCAACAAGACTTAAATACCTAAATCCAAAACAGCATTCTTACCGAAACCATAGAACATGTAAAAGTATTGTTCAAGTGCTGAAAAAGGTCTCGTGCCATTGTAGCTCCGATAAAGAGCTACATTTGTTACATTGTGTTACTTGTATTTCAAACAAACAAACAAACAATCAAAGTTGCTACACAAACAGCAATTCCAAATAACAATCCAGAGCGCCGAAGCGAACAGCGATCAATTTAAGAATACATGCTGGGGCACACTTGTTATAATTTGATTTTCATGTAACTCAACATGGACAAAATAAACAAATCGTTTATGATGAAGTTTGTATCTATTAAAGAAATGACCCATCACTATTATTTGAAATATTACGTTGTGTCGAAACAAAAACAGAAGCAAGAAATGGGCTACTACAATATTATTGTTATATTTAAACTACAAATTGAATAACATTCATTTCATGTCTTTTTCCAGATGAAATTCACGACGGAATGAATTTGGAATTGTATTACCAATGAGAGCCAACAGTCAGTCAATTCATTCGATCTGCACTTAATAATCGCCCGTACTATAATTTTTTTAAACTATGTTCTAATGCTACTATATAAAATAACATTACATTAATTCAAATTGAGATGAAGTATAATTTTTTTTTATTATATGCTTCGCCTCTCAGCGTGCCACCAACATACTAACTATACTGGGCAAGGTGTATGCATAATGTTTTCCTTATAAATTCAGCAACCTAAATTATTTACATAAATTTGTATAATTATAAGATACCAAATGAATTAAAATAAAAGGAAAAGTATACTTCGTTCATTATTGATCGTTTTGATCCACTTCGTTTCAGCTCCCTAGCTCGTATATCCGCCATGAAAAGAATAACTTATAGAATTTTGAGGATTTTAAAATCAACTCAGAGGTAAATTTCATGAACCTCAGCCTTGTTGATAAAGTTTGCTTCGAATTAACGCTCTCTATATATTAACAAGAAGATTGAAGATTGTACAATATATAGTCAGGCAGGCTCACTATCCGACATGATCATATAAAATTGTTACAAATGAATGTTTCAGTTAAGATTTTGTGTTATTTGAAGGTTCTCAGCTATAAAAATATAAAAACAACAATAAAGTCATGATAGACGATGGCGCATTTTGTTATATGGTAAAGTAATTTCCAGGTCAGAAAGCAATTTATATACATAATTGAAATGGCATATTTTATGAAATTTCATTTTGATTATCTATTGAAATGAATTGATGTGTTTAAAGTATAATACAACAAGTTATTAAACTAGATGCGGGAAGGCCCAGCGAAGCTTCCTAAAACAATTTCAATGGTTAATGGTGGGAAGTAATAAAGTTAAGTAAATAGTGTCGACAATTAAGACAGAAATCATTTTTAATCTCGCAAAAATATATAAAGTCCTCTTATTTTATGAGATTTCTTTTCGGCAACAACAGATGTCAATGTGATTTTGTGGGAGGTGGTGAGTATCGCAATTAAAAAAAAAAAAAAATGTGAAAGGAGTAATGAAGTGTGACATTTTGTAACAAGGGGCTAGATGAGTTAAATATTCGTAACGTCACATGTCAAAGTCTAAAGAAATAAAACGCGAATAAAAAAAAATCAAGAAGTTCGTGTGAGTAGGGGCGTGGCAAAACCTAGAAATAAACTCGTACCTATGTGTTGATATGTTTTGATATTTGCAGAGTCATAAGGACGTTATATAAAAAACTCTTCAAGTTGTAGGCTTTTTTATAACAAGGTATGAGAGCAGTTGACCCTGGTGTAAGCGGGTTCTCCTTTCTGCTTCCTCATTCAACGGTACGCTTCTGGTTGACAATGGCATCCCAGCTAATTATCTAAGATCTTCGGTGATTTGTTGGGTAGAACATGTCCTAATGAGCTCATCTGCTTGCAGTTGCTGGAGATTCCTCAATACCCTGCCACCATCTGGGTGAGTTGTACCTTGAAGCAAGTAGAGACATTGTTGTACCATCATAAAGCTAAAGGATGTTGAGCACATAGATATATGGAATATGTTAGCCCTGGCCATCAGAGAAGATTGACAATATTCTCCGAGGAGATTACCTTACTACGTAACCAATTCGCTACTTCCTTGGTGCCCATGACGTCAGCTTGGTAGATGTAGCTTTCGTCAGGCATTCTGAATGCTAATTCAACGTTAAGCTTTTGTAAGTAGATCCTAGCACCTCGTCTGTATATACTAACTAACTAAAACTAGTCCCTCAGTTTTTGAGCTAGAGAGCACGAACTTTTCTTTTTTCTAGACGCAGTACATTTGTCGTAAGCAGCCGAATCGGACCACTACAAGCCACCCATTAAAATTTAGGTTGTTAATAAAAACCCTTTTTTGGTTTTTGTAGTATCGAACTGAAATTTGGACACTATAACCAATGTCCACAAATATGTGAATTTCAAGACCCTAGGATTATTGGGTCGTATAGCCGACCATACAAACCGAAATTGAAATTTATGTTCCTATTAGAAAAACTATTTTGTTTTTTGTGTTATCGAACAAATTTACCAACAGTGTAAATTTCAAGACCCTAGGATTGCTGGATCGTAAAGTTCCCATACAAATATTTCGGTCTCGGTGTTTAAATGCTGTTTGTACCTATACTGACTATATCCTAAACATAAGTCAAATCAATAATCATCCTTAACCTTCTTAAACCTTAGCCTTGATCGCTGGAAATAAACCGTTAAATTTTCTTTTGATAACAATCATAACGCATGCCCAAATTTTTGCGCCACTTGAATAGAACATTTGTTTTGTTAGACCCCAACATGTGCTGTGTGGACACGTGTTTTTGTTTAATCGCTTTTTGAGGTGAGTTCCAATTATTAACTATCAAATTCAACTAAAATGGGTTGAGGAAAAGCTTTAACGGAAATGGAAAAGGGCAAAATAAAAGGTTTCAAGGGCTGTGGTCAAACTATTGCAACAAAAGAAAAAAAAATAAATCCAAGGAAGGCGATAAGGGGTGTCCGCATTCTTAGCCAACGAGTTAAAATATTGAAAAAATATGAAAGATCCTACTAAAAGTGTTCTCTGTGATGCAGACAGTCGACTTATTTTGAGAAAAGCTTCAAACTCTCACTCCTCAACATCCAAAACCAAGGCAAAATGTGGACTTAACGCAAGCCTAACCATTATTCGGCGTGTAATATCGAAAGCTGCATATTTAAAAAGGTTAAAAATTAAAAAATACCACCACCGAATGCACTTCGAAAGGAGCAACGCCTAACTTTTTGCCGTAACATGAGCTGGACTATAGAGAGGCATCGCGCCGTATTCTCAGATTAAAAAAAAATTCAATTTGGATAGACTCGATGGCTACAACTATTATTTCCTTGATCTACGAAAGGAAGCACATCATTTGGACCGCTCACATAGCAAGGGTGGAGGTGTTATGATATGGGGAGCGATCTCGTATTACAGCACCTGTGAGTTACAATTTTTGTCAACAAAAATTAATGCGATGGCATACAACGGCGTCTTAAAAAATGCCTTTCCATTCTTCCACAACCTCTTTGGGCCCTTGCAATGGACATGTCAACATGACAATTCTTACTGCCTGAACCGTCAAATTCTATATTGAAAGCCAGAAAGTGGCTCTTTTAAGACGACCACCTAACTCACCGGATTTAAACAACATCGAAAATATTTGGAGACGGGTAACACGGAAACTGTATGGTGTCGGACAGCAATATGGAATATGGATACCTGAACTAATAGAAGCCATCAAAGTAGCTTGGAGTTCAATACCACTCAATTATTTAGCACAGTTGTACGAATCAATTCCAAGATGGATCTGTGAAGTTTTGGAGCAAAAAGGGGCACAACCCACTACTAAAAAAATTTTAAATGCATTTGACAATAATGAAGTGTACACCAAAAGAAGAAATACACATGTTTAAAACATAAAAGTTTCAATAAACGGCTTTTTTGAAGAGGTGTTCTATTCAAGAGTTTTTTAAAATTAATTTACCAAAAAATTTGTAACAAATTAACTGTATTAGTTACAAAAACAAATCCTTCTGTATTTGATCAAATTTGGTACCTGCGGATATATATCCAATAGGACGTTGATTGACGGTTATGAATCTATGTGCTTGGCACCGTATTCTTAAGTCTTCCTAGACAGACGAGCACGTTAAACAATGGTACTTCATTGTATTTGATTTAGAATTAATTATAATTTTATTTAAAGTTAAAGACAAGCAGTGTATAAGTTAACACGCTCAGCAATAATTAATATAAAGTGTTCAGCAACACACGTTGTATAAGCAAATCTTTGTTGGCATTAAGATCATCGACTTGCAATGTATTGTATTTGTTTGCATCCACTTAACACGCTCAGCAATAATTAACACGCTTAGCAATAACACAAAGTTGACAATAGAAATATAAATTGCATAAGCAAATCTTTGTAAGCATTTAGATCATTGCCTTACAATGTATTTGGTTGCATCCGTTCGTTGGAAAGATAAAACTCCACACGAGTAGCAAGGCTAGCATTTTTCCGGTTAAGTGAAGCAACAATAATAATAACAACAATGTTGTGTCGATCCCAAAGCTGCAGCAGCAAGAACAACGACGACTGCCCTAACAACAGAAGCAGTGGTTGCCGCATCAGCAGATTCCGGACATTGATGGTGGTCAAGTTAGGTTTAATTTTAAGTTCTAGAATTGTTAGAGTTTAGTTTAAGTTTGATTTTGAACTCGACTGATCGGACAATGAGCCACCAGTAAATAAAGCATTTTTAAACTCAGAAACATATCAATTTATATATTCCTAACTCTTGCAACACATTTAATTTTTTATTCCAAAGAATTGACAATTATTTTCCCAATTCTTATGAATTCTCACGAAAAGATCTATTACTGAAACAATTAAAAAACTTTCGTAAACGCTTGCAACGCAAAGGTGATCCAATTGAGAAGCTTCATTGTGATGCAAAGTTAGATGTTGGTGGCACAAGATATAAGTATTTGATTTTTATGCCACAGACGTTTATACTTCCAATGGGTGAGTTTTTATCCAATTATTAAAAAATTATCATAATTTAACGTTTCCATTTAGCATATAATATGTTTGTTGAAGAATTTAACAAGCTCCGCAATGCACTTGAGTTATAAAGCCAAGCAGTAAATCACAGGGAATTGGAATATTTCTTGTAAACAAATTGGTTCAATTGCAAAAATGGGCCTATGAATCTCGCAACTTTTATCAAATGCCCCAAATTTCGAGGGATTATTATGTTCCATACAAATATATTGAAATTCACTATATTTCTATGTTTTAGTGACATCATTTAATTCAATCAAAGCATTTCTATACAATGAAGGGTTTTGTAGATTTTGAAGTGAAAAATATGATAAATCATTGACCAATCTTCCTAATCGTTATGCACATTTGACTAATGTCAGTATTCAGAAAAACAATGTGTCAAATTTGTAAAATTCTTCTGACGAATAATAATCATTGAATTATATTTTTGAATAGGATGTTTACAATTAGCTAGATGGCGGAAACTACTAAAGATCTATGCATTGACAATATAATACTTTGAACTTTATGGATTCGACATCATTATTGATGGATGAGCTAAAACCTGGCTTATTAAAGGAAATTCAAGTCCATCAATAGTGTGCACAACCGATGATAATACTGCGTTAAAAACGCAGCTTATAGACAATGTTTCAAAAGTTGTCCAACCATCAAGTGGCAGACCCGCGTAAGTACTAAGTATTATGACAAGAAATTATGTTTATCTAATATCAATGAACCAAGTGTAGATGCATCGGCAAATTTCATTGTTCTTATAAATGAAGAAGCATCAATGAATTATACACTTTCGCAGGAATCGCATAAAGATAATAAAATTCAGAATAACGCAGTATTAAAGGCGAAAACTCATCATTCAGAGCCCGATTGATAGCCATATTAGCAAGGATATCTCACGGAAGGACAATCTCAATTAGTTCATTATCAAAAATGCAAAATGCACCGCATTAAAGGCATTTCAAAAAGATAAAGAAAAAATAGTAGTGATGATAAACAAATGACCGCATCATCTAAAACTACCAATAATTATGTGATAAACGTACTACGTAATAAAACTTGTCGAACCTCATGTGACAGAATAAAACCAAAAAAAGATATCTACTTTTCTCTTAAAAAACAAATCCAAGACATGTAAAAAAACAAAACAAAAAATTAAACGAAGCAAGTCGCCATACTGCACTGCAAATGTTATTTGTAATTATGGTAAAAAAAAAAGGATATTTAAAACAACTTATAGCCACTGTAGCCACAATATCTGAAATTAAAAAGAAGTTTCAAAATTCTGGAAAAACCCAAAAGAAGCATACACGTTCTGTGCAAGAGAATAATAAGAGAAAGAAGTCCGCTTTCCAAAGCCAAACGTCGTTCCAAAAAACCAAACCTTTCACTCTGGAAACAAAGTTAAAACTATTGGGTTCAGAACAAATAGCATACTAACTTTTGGTAAAAAGAATAATAATAATGACAACAAGAAGTCTTCAGATCTTAAAGATACTAGTATCATCTACCATCACCTACATATATTTCATATTAAATTATTTTATTTTATTCAAGTTTAATTCATGGAACAAACTTAGCTTTCATATTCAATTGTAACACTCATTAATACTGTTCGTTCTATTGATTATGTTTTTTTTTTTGCAAATTCAATTTTAATATTCAACTTTTTTGTTCAATTGCCTAATTCAATTTGGATATTCAATTGTAATATTCGATGGTGATGTTCAATTGCTAAGCTCAACTTTTATATTCAATTTTAATATTCAATTTTTTTGTTCAATTGCCTAATTTAATTCAATTCAATATTATATTCAATTTTAATATTCAACATTCTTTTTCAATTACTAAATTTAACTTGCAAATTCAACATATTCAAGTTCAATTCCTTAATTCAATTTCAACACTCAATTATAATGTTCCATTGTTAATCTCAAGTTTCATATTCAATTTTAATATTCAACTTTCTTGTTCAATAGCAAAACTTCAGTTTCTTGTTCAATTGCAAAATTCAAGTTGCATATTCAATTTTTACATTCAACTATGATGTTTAATCGCTTAGCTCAACATTCATTCATCAATTTTATTATTAAATCATTTATATTTTAGATTTTCTTTAAATGTTGATTAATTTTTATAGCTTGTACGAAGTTTCGTTCTCTCCACAATTTAACAACTAAGAAGATAATTAATACAATAAATTATTCATTACGTTCGAAATCACGTTATTTGCTTAAGGAAAATAGGAGGTACAAAAACCTTACATTAAAAAATTATAAAACTTAACCTAAAATTAACCTAAAACTAAAAATAAGGATCAGGACTTAATAAAGCTATTTATGAATTATTATTATTATTAAGTGCCGATCTATACATGGAAAGTCTAATAGTTGATTTCTTACATAAAACTTATATTAGCCTAACGGAATTTTTTATCTATCATGGCTGTATCTGTCCTTACGTGGAGTAGGGAAGTGGATTAATAAAAGGAAGATCAAAAATCATTTTTTAAAAATTTTATTTTGTGAAGTCTGAAGTTTATTGCGGTGACCCTGCGCGTAGTCACCCCAACCTTACGAGCCATATAACATAATTGGGACAAATACCGATTTATAAATTATAAGTGCCTATATTTTTTGTTGATAGTATTGATAAAGGGGTAGAGAATTCCTATAGTTTCATTAAATTAATTAAGAAGAGTGTCCGCCTGAGTGGCAAGCCCAGGGTGGTGACCCAGCTGCTGTTGCCATGCAGACCCTTCTGGAAGCTGAGCGCTGCTATGCACTTTGCTGAATTCGACTGACTGTGGTGTCTGTGTGAGTGTTTGTGGAACTTTCGGTAGGATTTTTGTTGTAAGTATGTATTTCAAGTATAGTGGGAGTCTGGACTCGTACATTTCGTACATGGATGAGGTGCTACTACTGGCGAGTAGCGATCCTATCATCCTTGGTATTGACGTGAATGCAGCATCCCCGTTGTGGTTCAGTAAAATACCTGGACATGCGTCCGGGTATGTGATATAGGTGCTATACATCTGTTGGAATCAGCCAGATCGGACCATTAAAGAGCATACCTCCTATACAAATCCACCATTAAAATTCAGGTTTTTTCAGAAACACTTTTCTGAATTTTGTACTATTGAACGGAAATTTGGATACTATAAGTTTTTGATACAGGCGCTATACATCTGTTGGAATCATCTAAATCGGAGGACTAGAGAGGATACCTCCCATACAGACCCACCATTGAAATCCAGGGCTTTATTAGAATTTTTTTTTTTTTTTTAATTTTGCACTATTGCATTTTTACATTTGTTGGAATCATCCAAATTGAGCCATTTCAAACCACAAAATTGGTATGGAACCTTCCGTGGGCAAGTTTGACCCACACTTGGCCGATTTTTTATACTTACATATGTATATGCGTGGTATACTTTATGTTGCGCACATGTGTGTGGAGTCCGAGTGTTGTATTTAATTGTAAAATGCGTTTTTACGCGATGGAATTATGTCACCTTCATTAAAGTAACAGTAATAATTATAATGGCAACTACAACAACAGAAAAAAAATAACAAAAACAAAAACACTATAATTACATGCACGTGGTCAGTTATTTCTTTTTTCTTTCTTTTTCATTTGTAGATACTCGTGCACCACCTGCATGTTAGCCTGCATCCATACATGCATTATGTTGCATTAAGCTCTTTTAATGTTTATTTCGCACACTCTCTTGCTGTGGGTCTCTTGTTCTCTTTCCCTTTCTATATAGACCTCCCCTATCCTCTTGTTTGTAATCATTCTCTTTTTGGTGTGATACAGGGGTGCACAACCTTTTAGATGCCCTGGGCCACATTGGAAGAAG
This sequence comes from Amiota minor, assembly GCA_037043295.1. Taxonomy (NCBI): domain Eukaryota; kingdom Metazoa; phylum Arthropoda; class Insecta; order Diptera; family Drosophilidae; genus Amiota; species Amiota minor. The sequence continues at coordinate 714,508 of JBAMAW010002171.1, forward strand.
TCGTGGTAATCTGGGACGCAAATAAATTGGCGAGAAAAAAAGGTCCCACAATTAAGTTGCCAAGTATCGACAAAAAAAAATTTAAAATATCGGTAAAGTTCTGTTCTCTTTTCTTTATCACATGGGCCTCCCCCTCCGGGAAATTTTTCTGAGTTCTATAATCTTAATGTATAGAACTCACATTCCTGGAGGGAACATTATTTTCATTTATAATTTGTGATCCAGGTTACCCTCTATAAATTGGATTTCTTGGCTACTACATGAATGAAAACATAATGGGGCACCAACCCATGGACTTTTTGGGGTTCGAATTGGTAGTACCTTCTGGTACGAAGTCTGACCAGAGGCTTTTTCTGGTACCACGGGTGGTCAGGAGCCCACGGAACTTGTTCCGTCCTGGCCAGCGGGTACGGCCCCCTTGTGGGAGTATCGTGGTGGCTATGGTTTAATACCCAAATGCGGGTAGAGTAATAACTCGACGTGGAGTTGCGTTATACAACCGGGTGCTGTGACCCAGAGAGCAGCAGAGGTTTAAGGTGGGCCTCGCTCCCTACCAAGGAGGGAGTCATATTCCAAATTTAATATGACTCTAATATGGTACCTGCGGATATTTATCCAAGGGGACGTTGATTGACGTTCAATCCATGTGCTTGGCACCGTGTTCTTGAGTCTTCTTACAGACAGGCGAGCACGTAAAACCCCGGTACTTCATTATCACATGGGCCGTATTTCACCCTGATACTTGCTTTGGGCCGCGGGTTGGACGGCCTAGGTGTAGTACAAATTTAAATCCGCCATAAAATAATTTTGCACTCAAAGTTTGCCTATATCCTTAACAAATCATTTTTTAAAAATTATTTGTTACTAGAAGATAGATAGAAAGATAAATTAGTATCTCAAATAAATACTTCATTTGGATAAACAACAACAATTTCTTATACTAACATTTTTTTGTAAGCGGAGATAAGGTTATTTTACGAAAAGAATATTTTATTTATGGGAAGATAAGCCACTAAGCTTTCCTGTAAACAATATTTGATGTCGTTTTGTTTTGTAGTAGCAATATAAATTGACCTGCGATAGGCCAGCATACAATTGCTCATGAGTAAACCTTTTTTTTTCGTAGGTTAATCCTTATTAAATCGAATGTTTGGCCCAGGAACTTGTTAATTGTTAAAGCAAAAGATGTTTTCATAGGAAATTGAAGTTGTTTGAACGGTATTGGCAAATTGCTCAGGATCATCGGTATTCTAAGAATATAAGCAAACTGACTATGTTTAGATAGTTGAGACACTGCTCCTTTAGGCAGTCTTTAGTCTTTTAAAAGTAGGTATTGTATTATTTACAACAACTAAATATGTAAATAGGTAAATAATGAAATATATGAAAATAATGAGAACGAAGTCATTAAACTGTTAGAATAGAGAAATGTATCAGTTCTCTTAATTTTATGGTGTATATAAGATAAATATTAAAGATAGTTTGTTTGAATATATATTAGGACTATGCATTAATTTTAAAGGTTGCACACAGATGGCGTTATTTACAACAGTATCGCATCTGGCAATACTGTAACTATATTCATGTCAAAGCCTCATCATTAGGCTTTGTTTACCAGTATCTGTCATTTCGCTGAAGTGTACACAACATAGTTTTTTTGTGCTCCGAGTATGTCAACTTTCGTGCCGTCAAAACGCAATTTGCGGGAAGCCTTGCTTTTTTGCTTCAATTTGAAGAATAATACCACCCAAGCCCGTCAATTGCTGTTGGATGCCTACCCGAACCATACTCCATCGATTTCAACCTGTGAGTACTGGTTTCGACGCTTCAAAAGTGGTGTTTTTAATACCGAGGACAAGGAGCGACCTGGCCAGCCCAAAAGGTTCGAAGACGCAGAATTGGAGGCATTGCTGGACCAAGACCCGTGCCAAACGCAAGAAGAGCTCGCCGAAACGTTGGACGTTGACCAAGCAACCATTTCCAGATGTCTCAAAGCGACGGGAATGATCCAAAAGCAAGGTAATTGGGTGCCATACGAGTTGAAGCCGAGAGACGTCGAACGCCGATTTTTCACGTGCGAATTGCTGCTTGAACGACTTGGGCGGAAGGGTTTTTTGCATCGTATTGTGACTGGCGACGAAAAGTGGATCCATTACGATAACCCAAAGCGTAAAAAAACATATGTCAAGCCCGGCCAACCGGCGCCATCGACGTCCAAGCCGAATATTCATGGTTCGAAGCTCATGCTCTGTATTTGGTGGGATCAGAAGGGTGTGGTGTACTATGAGCTGCTCCAACCCAACGAAACCATCTCTGGGGAAGTCTACCGACGTCAATTGATGCGTTTGAGCCGAGCATTGCTTGAAAAACGGCCGGAAACGGTCGAAAGACACGACAAGATTATTTTGCAGCATGACAACGCTCGGCCGCATGTTGCACAGGTCGTCAAAACATACCTTGGAACGCTCAACTGGGAAGTGCTACCCCACCCGCCGTACAGCCCAGACATTGCTCCTTCGGATTACCACTTGTTCCGGGAGATGCAGCGTAAGCTGGCTGGACACCGCTTCTCTTCATATGAAGAGACCAAAAAATGGATCGATTCATTCATAGCCGCCCAGAAGCCGGAATTTTGGAGAAACGGAATCCGGAAATTGAAAGAAAGATGGGAAAAGGTTGTGGCTAGCGACGGACAGTACTTTGAATGATGTATCAATCCATTTTGAAATCGAAATAAAGCCCCATTTTTGGTGAAAAAACCTTTAAAATTAATGCATAGTCCCAATAGTAGATGCAAAATATTAAAAAGAGAAAGAGTGCATGGGAGAGAAACCACCCAGAAGTTCAAAAATAAAGTTTATTTTGTTTAAATAAAAATCTATAAAAAAAAAATCTTCGATGGAGGGCAATTTGAAAAAACCTGGCTAAGTTCCACTTGATGTCTGATCGGGATGTCAGAATACTCAGGATTTTATAGGAGAATTTAAGTGTGGTTGTTTGGAATGTAGCATAGCTACTTATTGGAGTTCGTTGCACCGGGATCGCTAAAGTAAAATGAAATAAAGAAAAGGAAGTTTAAGATTAAGTTTTAGAGAGATTTATTAAGAATGAGGGAAATTATTAAGCTGAAATGGGTTTGACTTGTAGCACAATTATTTCATTTAGTTATAAATAATACTGACGAAAAATTCTAATCAAATTAAATATTGCATATTATAGAATAAACCTGAAAAGATTATTAGAAGAATGGTACGTGACCATTAGTTTGGGTTTAAAAAACGACATGCAACAAGGGACTCTATTATTGAATCACATATGTAAATTATTAAGGACAACGTAATTTGTCTAGATCAACGAAAAAAATACAAAAAAAGAACAAGTAAAAAGAAGCTTATGCCGAAGTTGATCAACTCTTCACGCACCACCTAGGAAACGTTTTTGCCTACGCTCTGTGATAGAGTATTCAGAAATATTTAATTACTGATTTGACTTATGTTTACGATGTAGACAGTACACATTGAGCATTTCAACACTAAGACCGAAATATTTGTATGGGAGTTTTACGATCCATTAATCCTAGGGTCTTGAAATCTACATCGTTGTTGAATATTGGTCAGACACTTATACTGTTCAAATTTCAGTTCGATAATACAAAAAAAAAAAAAACAAAAAAGTTTTTCTAATAAAAACCTAAATTTGGGATTGGTTTGGGTTTGTATGTTCTTGAAATATACGCATTTCATGAACAATAATTAGAAACTTATAGTATCTAAACTTTAGTTCAATAGGACAAAAAACAAAAAAACTTTTTCTAATAAGAACATGAATTTAAATGGTTCCGTCAAATGTACTGTGCCTATTCTGGAACCATATAGTGTCCAAGTTTCAGTTCGATAGGACAAAAACCAAAAAAGTTTTTCTAAAAAGAACCTGAATTTAAATGGGTGGTACCCCCTAGTGGTCCGATTCGGCTGGAAAAGTGTACTGCATCTAGTAAAAAGAAAGGTTTGAGCAAAATTTGAGCTCTCTAGCTCAAACACTGAGGGATCAGTTTGCATACATTCGCTCATGGTGTCTCTGTTGTCTCCTTCTGCCGGTTACAAACTTCATGACAAACTTATAATACTATTCACTGCATGATGAGTATAAAATTCTTGTTCAAAAAGGAGTCCGCAGGCTGCATAAGTTTGAGAGTCGCTGCTCTACATTATTCATATAAGTAGTTGTATGCACATTGATGTACACTGTGACTAACGTATTTACTTTAGCCATACTCCTTTCTCTCTCTCTCTCCCATCCGTGCATTAACTCTCATTCCTAGAAATATAACACAATCCTCTTTCTTTAGAGTTCCGTACCCAAAGTGTACCAAATGGAACCCTATTACAGAGACTTCGTCTTCGACTTCATGAATAGAGAGTTAAAGTTTTAACAAAATGTGTAGTTCTATCAGCAACAAATACTAAAACTAAAATATTTTCACAAATTTAAAGGGGTCCCCATACAACATTTTGGTTTGTATGGGAGTTATACTATCCAGTAACCCCACGATCTTGTAAGTTGCTAGGTTGGTGGATGTGGTTAGAAATTTGTAGTAGTATCAAAATTTTAGTTTGATCGGGCCACTAGGGACTGTATCTCCCATTCAAACCCTTCATGAAAATTCAGGTTCTTATTCGAAAAACTTTTTTTTTTTTAACAGAAATTTAAACACAATAAGTTCTTAAAATATGCGCTGTATATTTGTTGGAATCAGTCAAATCGGATCACTACAGGGATACCTCCTATACAAAACTCAATATGGTACGGAACCCTCCGTGTACGAGTCTGACTCGCACTTGGCCCATTTTTTTATATGTATGTTTGTATTTGTTGTTATCTGAGTGTGTGAATTACCATTTTCGTTATGAGTTTGTCCCACTGTCTGTCTGTCTGTCAAACAAGTGAACATTGTCCATTCATTCATTCATTTATTCTTTCGCTCGTTTGTTGGTTTGTTGGTTTGTTGGTTCCTTGCTTTTCCTTACTAAGTTCTCTCTCACTTACTGTTTCATATCTATGAAAATGGGCGACTTCATTAATATTTACGCGACATGGGCGCTGAAATGAAATTGCGTATACGTTCGTTGTGCGTTCATTAACATTCGTTTCACACGTACAAACGTACAAATAAACATTGATATGCATTCCATTTTCTTTTTGTTTGTTGGTTTGTTTCTTTGTCTTTTGGCTGGCTATCACTTTATTTGTAACTGTTTGTTCGTTCGTAAGTGTGTTTACATCTAGAGAATATAAAAGCTTAAACTTGCATTGCATTGTATTCAGCTTCTTCAGCTTCTTCAGAGTTTAATTTCAATTAGATCAGCGGATCTTAAACTGTGTGGTCGCAAGTCCCCAAGGGTCAGTGATACCATTACTGGGGGTATGCGAAACAACTTTGACAATAATTTTTCATCTCTAACTTTTCGGCATATTTTACCTATATACAATTTTTTTTTTGCCACTATTTGTTACACATAATAATAATTAATATGTAGAATTTAATTTCAAGAGGAGTGTCATCCGAAAAGAGAAAAGAGCAAATGTGTGTGTGTGTTCTTCCTGGCGGTTGAAGAGGGGATACTAGTTTCATTTTACAATAGTTAAAGCTATCTCATTAGAAAAAGGAATCACAAATAAATATATTTGAGAAGGGGTCCATATCATTTAAGAACAGTCCCGTTGTTCTAGAGGAAATCCTCGGACTTTGTATGTAAGCTTAAGAGGCACTGAATTAGATAATATACTCGTATACAAACATGCATAAATATGTGTGTTACATATGGTTTTATTGCTTTTACTATTTTGTAGTTGGTCCTCCTTACTCTAAATTGTGGTTGTTTGATTATTCACATCTGTGTCCTTATTTTATTCTTCTTGATGTTCGTTCCTCTTCCCAGATTATGGTAACTTCCTACTGAAAGCATTGTTGCTCTTCTCCTTCTTCGCTATTTTGTCCATATTCTACTTGCTCTTCTTTTTGTTGTAGCTATTTCTATGTACAATTGTTGCCTTATTTAGTGTAACGAAATACTTGGCCAGTAAAGGAAACTTGTGAAAACCATTAATTTTCATTAAATAACGAAAGATGTGGAGAAAATGCTAACAAGAAATTGTTTTGGGGGTATTTCTCTTTTTTCCCCCTTGCAAAAGAAAATTCCTTTATTTTACATGGTTTTCTTTCTTTTTCTCTTTACGCGGCGGTCATCATTAGAGTTAAGAAATAAACCTATGGAACAACAACTAAGCAGCCAACAAAGGAAAAGCAACAACCAGACAAAAAGGAGAAGCCGAAGGAGCAGAAACAACAACAGAGATTGTATTAATGCCAAAACCAGCAATCATAGTTGTTGTTGTTTTGTTGGGTTCCTATGGTCTCACTTTTTTTCCATTTTGTATTTCTTTGCTAACTTTTATACCCTATAAGATGGTAGGGTCCATTAAGTTTAAACGAACAATAACGTTGTAATATAAAATTAATTAATATGAAATAAAATAATAATAATTATCCCATAAAATACTTAATTTATAAATTATTTAATTAAAAAATTAAATAAATAAATTTATAAATTCTAAATTAAATTCATTTCTTAAAAAACTAGATATCTTTAAAAACGAATAACATTTCATTTCTAATATAATATTTAAAATAATTTTATTATTGTACAATAAATTTTATATTATGTTAATTCTTTTAAAATCGGGAAAAATATATTTATATTATTTATTTAATAAACCCTGATACTTGCACGATATACAATAAATTAAATTTTCTTTTTTTATAATATTTTTTCAAATTATTTCAATTTTCTTTCACAATACTAATATATTATTAAAATTATTTTTTTTTTAAACAATACTAAAATATTTTTTTTTAATAACTATTTTTAATAAATTAAATTTAATAAATAATAATAAAAATAAATAAAATTTAATCAATTTATATTGATTTGCACAAAAATCTTTTCAACGTAAATGAAATACTTTACTTTTTAAGCTTCAAATTGAATTCTAGATACACTTTCCAGTACATCTACTAAGGGAACACTAGAATGACACTATTATTGTAAGAGATGGTCATATAATATGAAATACAAGGTTTTATTATATATGACCATATTACCAATATACCTACCGAGGTTTCTAATGAATGCAAGCGTGCTTAAATAAAAAGTTATGCTGGGCTAAAAACATCTTCATCTTAACAAACAATGTAAAAGAAGTTGAGTAGCTATAAAACAATGAGACTATATATGATACGGATTTTTCATGTAAAATTTATTCAATATAAATACAGTTTCAATTGCACTAATAGTTAACCAATGATCAGATCAGGTTGGGATAATAAAATCAGCTTACTGATTATGTGGATGGGCGAAGCAAAATCTTTTGTGTCATCTTGCAAATACTTAAATCAATGCAGAGCCCTTACTCTTTGTTTATCTTTTGTTGCCATTTTAATAAATACGTATATAAATAGAGGTCTCAGCCTGCCTAAAACGGACTTATATATGTATGTGGTACAGTACATGTACGTACACTATTCTTAACATATAATATGTAGTTGGTTACCACCAAAAATATACCTTATTTTTCTTGTGTTCGTTTCTTTGTTTTTTTTTAATTCTTTTAATTGTTCTGTTATTCATAAAATAACTTAAATTAAACTATATACAAAACAAGAACAAAACAACCATGGGGCCCCAGAAATCATGCGCAATGTCTTGGCCTGCAGTACTCTGACCTTCGAGATATTTGATTTTGCTGCAATACCGTACACCTGTAAGCCGTAACGCCAAGCAGGAGCAATTATTGCTTTGTAGATATGTACCTTATTTCTTAATGACTTTCCTGCTATTTAGGAGCCAACGCAATTTTCTTATTCTCTCTCCTAGCGACTTCGTTATATTTGAGATATGCGATTTAAACGTTAACCGCCTATCTAAATACACACCCAGTTATCTATATCCTGAATGGTGCTCCAGCAGATGGTTGCCAATGAAGACTTCCGGACAAATACACATTTCTTTTCGTTAATGCCAATGTTCCATCTTCTTGTCCATACTTCAAAACTATGTAGATATTATTGCAAATTGTCCGTGGCTTCGTAAATGCACCTGTTTCTGGAGTACAGTCATCCTGTATCATCAGCAAACGTGGCAATGATTAAATTCTCAGGATCTTCTAGCGGTAGTTTTGAGCTATTGGGCATGTCATGCATGAACAGGGTAAAGAGTGTCTGTCGGCTCCAAAACGCTACCCTGGGGGACACCTGCGCGAATAGCCTTGATACTAGACCCATCCAGTACCACTGGAAAAGTCCTGTTATTGAGGTAGCTGCGTACTATTAACCATAGTTGAGGCGGTAGTAGACTTTCAGTTTACTGAGCAACCCATCGTGCCAAACTCTATCGAAAGGCTGCTTGATGTCGAGGTACGCTGCCACTACGTACTCCTTGGCCTCAAATCCTTCGAGGATAAAGTTGACCACCCTACTCAGTTGTTCTGGAGTTCCGTGGGACTTACGAAACCCGATTTGAAACGGAGGAACTACTTCCTTGACCTTCTTCAAATCCAGTAGGAGTGTCAGCAGACAGCGTTCAAACAGCTTTGCTACAGTGGACAGCAGACTGATTGGCCTGTCCGAATCTAATATGTAAGGGCTCTTGCCAGCCTTATGAATCATGCAGATTCTCGCCTTCTTCCACTGTTTTGGGACATATCCCAATTTAATCACCGAGTTGAAAATGAGGACCAAGAATAGCACAGCTTTGTACCGTTCAATATTCAACAGTTCAGTTTTTATTTGAACAGGTTTGAAGTGTTCAGTTGTTAATTCAATAATTAACAAAACGTTCATAATTTGTTGGTGATATTGAAATTTTGACCCAACAAATTTTGGTCAATACTGCTTAATATCCAATGAAATTTGATAATTGCAGATATCAACAAGCTGGAATCGTTTGAATTATGGGTATTATGGTATCATTCAAAAATTCGAATTACACAAATTCAAACTGTCCAGAAATTCGAACTTGAAAATTTTATTGCATTGAATGCTCTGAATGCTCTAAAGTTCGAACTGTCGGTACTAATTTGTGAGCGGTTTTTTTTTGTTTTATTTTGTGCTACTATTTGTATGTTGGCTCAACCAGAAAAACTGAAAAAGGGGAATTACTAAAATGTTCACACTTGCCTGATCAACATAGAAAACATGAAAACGGGGAATTACCAAAATGTGTATGCGTATGATTTTGTATGCGTATTTTGCCATGCTCATGTTCATTAGTTCTTACCTGATTTACATTGACATACAAATTTTGTATCAAAGTGCAAAAGAGACCAAAAATGTCAAATAAACGTAAAAAAACACACTGTCGTTGGAAAGTAAAGTTCAAATATTAAAAAAAATTGATGAAGGCGTACGTGCCATTTATTTGGCCCTACCATATAAAGTAACAAAATCTACCATAATGTACATGAAATCGAAGAAGGAAGCTATATTCGCTAATTTTTACAAGACTTTCGAGAAAGAAAGCAAAAAAACATTACACAGTGCTGAATATCCTGAAATGGAAAATCATCTATATAAATGGTTTGTAAATCAAAGGGGGAAAAGAGGTGCACAATGAATGCACTAATATTGAAAGCGAAAGCTAAATTAATATTTGCTGAAGAATACTCTGATAAAGATGAAACTGCGTTTAAAGCAAGTGATTGATGGCTTATAAAATTAAAAAAAACGATACGTTACATTAAAGTTTGTGGAGAGATACTTTGCTGCAATATTGAAGCTATAATCCCATTCTTACACAAACTTCGTGCAAAAGTTGCAGAGGTAGAGCTAAAGGACTCACAAATATATAACGTCGATGAAAGTGCATTGTTTTCCGTTGCCTTTCGGATAGAACATACGTTGCAGCTTTTGAGAAACATGCTCCTGGATACAAAATACAAAAGGAACGTATTTCCATATTATTTGGCGCAAATGCTGATGTCTCACACAATTTTAAGACACAGGTGATTGGAAAAGCAAAAAATCCAAGATGCTTCAAAGGATTTAATATTAATATCCCAATCCATTACAATTTTTTTAAAAAATGCTTGGATGATATCGCGAATTTTTCATGAGTGGTTTCACAAGGTATTTATTGAAGAAGTAAGCAGAAAGAATTCTTTTATCTCAAAGTCTATAATTTAAAACATATTTATCGATAAACAGGTTATCAGATTTTCTTCAGAAAATAATTTGCTTCCGGAGGCTCTTCTACTAATTGACAATTGCTCTGCTCATGCACCAATTGAAAATCTATAGAGTGATGATGGAAACATTGTTGCTTATTTTCTTCCCACAAATGTGACAGCCAATGGATCAAAACCCCGATAAAATTGAAAAAACTTCTTTATAGAAATAAGCTACTCGCTCAATTAATCGCTGAAGGTAATGAGCTCAACATTTGTTTAAATAGGCATTCTTTGCAGAATGCAATTATTTATTTAAAACATGCCTGGGATGATTTGCTCAAACAGTATTAAAGAACACTTGGTACAAATTGATGAATTGGGATGCTGACCAATACGGCAGCGACGATGATTTGCCACTGCAACAGTTGCTGCAAAAAAGTGATGAGTACAATGAAGCATTAAAAGAAATTAAAGTCTTTTGGCAGAAATCGATTCATGGAATTTTATGTGTATAGAACAAATTGAAGATTGGAATAAGGATATTGTTGAAGATGAATCTGATAATACAAAATTTGTAGCGATGATGAGAATTCAGATAACAACGAAGATGACGTTTCCGATACTACACCAGTTATTTCACAGCGATGGAAAGTGTCAATAAATAAATAAATTGGTGTAAAAATAAAAATAATTATTTATTTCAAACAGATCATATGACAAATTTGTAAACCCTTCGTAATGACATGGAAACAAACATAACTCAATACTTAAAATAATAAAACGTAATACATAATAGTTAATTCAATTATATTTTTCGCTTTTTTTGGATAAAAACGTCCAGAAATTAGAACATTTCAGAAATTCGAACTACCAGAAAACCAAATGATTCTAATTTATAAACGTCCACAGTATCCATAGTACCATTGACGGGGAGTGTTACTGATAATGAAGTTTTCAAAAGAATGGACTGTGATAAAGAACTATTACCAACCGTAAAGAAAAGAAAAACAGCATACTTAGGGCATGTTATGAGAAATCACAAACAAGAAAAAAAGAAATGGAAAGCAGGAAATTAGCGAAAAACAATTTTCCACGACAGTGGATCGAAACACAAAATATTGTTTTATGACACTTTATATTTACATTCCGATTTATTGTAAAATAATAATTATTTTATATAAAATGTTATATGATCATCAATATTTGCCATCGAATTAGTAAATAAAGAAGAAGAAAGATATTCGTTTATATGTCGAGTCAGTTTAAACTAGACTTGTGCGTGAATGCGTCTAAAATGCCTTTTGAATCATTCACTTTAAAAAAAGTTCATCTTTTGCCGAACCTATTTAAAATAAATGTGAATGTACATATGATAAAATTCGTTTCTGTAATGTGAATGTTGTTCTTATTCACATGTTCCTATGTACATCTATTGTGAATGAAAATGAATGTTGGTACCTGCGAATTGTGAGTACATAGTTTTATGTACAATTTCATCCCTGTACAATTGAATGATCGCGTCGCTTAACGAAATGAAATAACAACGAAAAACACGAAAGAAGGCATCTCTAAACAACAAGCATAAATGCGTATATATCATGCTATCGATCCTTTTGTTTATTTTATTTGTATGCATGCCTTATTTGTATACTCTTCACGCAGTGAATATTATTGTAAGTTTGTCATGAAGTTTGGCGGTCCCAATGTCCTTGTGCTAGCTCCAACCATGAAGCTAGCATTGCAGATCGTGGCAGAAGTCGAAAAATAACCATTTCATGACATGAAAAAGCGTAAAACGTAAGTTCAAAATGCTCTTACTTCATATAATTGAATAAGTCGATATTAGATTTGGGAAGGACGGGAGCAAGAGTCCTCGTCAATTGGGCTTATAATTACATGAATAAGTGTAAGCCTTCAATAATAGTTTTCTTGTTTTTTGCAGTGGATGTGTCTATGGTGCCGGTAATCGTCAACGACAAATAAATGATCTAGATTATGGAGCTGAGATTAACATTAGCACATCAGGTCCATTGAATGGTCTCATCCAAGCAAATGCTACCAAGCCTACGAAGCCGATATACGTCCAAATCGCCAGACGGTTATGACATAAGTCACTTGGCCACCAGGTGTTCGTCGATTGGCCCAGATATATACAATACTTATGAAGAATCCAATACAAGTTTGTATTGGATCTCTCGACTTGGATACCACACACCGCGTCAAACAAATCTTCATCATGCTGATGGTATATCAAGTGATTTGGCAATCATCGCGGGATATGAGATATAAGAGTTTTTAGATGTATAAATGGTTAAAGACTTTCCAAAGATCTTTGAAAGTTGAAAATATAATAAATATATTATTATACAATTAATGCTTTTATTCATAAAATTAATTTCATTTGCATTGTATAATAATTTACATAACGGTTTCAAAGCCCGGTAAGTACAAGTTATGTGCTTGCGAGTCTTTTTCAATTGTTTGAGAAGACTATTATTCTCTTTAATTGATTTTATGCTGGGTCTGGTGGGAGGCGGACAACATCAAATCACACTAAGATGCAAATATCAGCCTGTTTGAGAATGTTGTTACTGTGTGTTGGAACTGAAATGCAAGATTTCCAGGGACTCATGATTAGAAACACCACCACAAGCATCAAAGTTGGTAAACTCCATTAAAACATATTGAATATTATTTAACAAAATCTGGCACTCAATTACGCTGTTCTTGGAGCTGTCCATTCTGGTTTCTAGGTAAAGAGATGACAGATACTAAATTGATATGTGCAGGCCTTTACAGACATGGAAACGTTTTTCGTGTAGCTGAAAACAAAAATCAGTTTAAATATACATATTTTGATAATATGAGTATTACAACTACTTACCTCTCTGTGTTGACTCTTCTTAATAATGTTTTGCAGAAACAATTTATTCATTAAAATTTCCTGCATCTCTTAACTTGTCATTGAGGGAACTATTTCACGTTTTAGTTTCCTATTAATTACGTCATTTTCTCCAGATTTTGTACTTTCTAATCAAAACAAAAAACTTCGGTCGATCGACTATATACGTACTTATTTCTATATTTGGACAGTATATTTGGCTCTTCGGGTTAGTGCTATCGGTGATCCATTTGTTCAAATCGAATGCATACTTAGCTTAGAAACCATATCAGATAACACTGTTGGATGTTTTCGATACAATTACTTTTAAAACTTTTAAGATCAACCCAACATGATCAATAGGAATGGGATACGGTTATTTTTAATGTTAAACTTGCGAATTATTTATGTCTTTGAAGAGAAAAGAGTAGAGTTAAACCATCATTTAAATTCATGTTCTTATGAACCCTGCATTGTGACTTCCTTGCACCAGCAGCAAAGGTTATTAATTTTTAAGGCAACCCTCGTCATCCCTTTTTACAGTTTCAAAAGCCAACTTAGATTAAAAATTATTAAGTCACCCAACAACATACAATATTTTTTTTTTTTTACGGTTGTCATTAAGTATTACTGATGTGTAGCAATTTGTTTCTCCAGATTTGTAAAAACGTATTGTGAGAAAAAATAAATTATTAGATAACAAAAAAAAAAAAAAAGAAAAGAAAAATTTAATACTACATAATTATGCAATTGTTATAGATTTTATAACGTAGATTTTGTGCGTAATATAAAAATTTTCTTGAACTAATGACATAAAAGAGCAAAACATTCCTGATGAATAGTTATCGGTAAATTGATAGTTCTCTCATCTCTATCACAATTGACATTTGTAAAAGTTCTCCGTATTAAATCTTATTTAATCTTATCCCGACTTTCAAAAAAAATATACAAATAAAATGTCTTCCGAAATAGAAAAACTGATATTACAGCACCGCCTGTACCCGAAGCCATACCGAGTGACATACGTCAGGAAGCATATTTGCTGCCACCGGGTTTAAAGTGGCTAACATCGGATTTAAATGATTACGATCATTTGGAGAATTTATCAGCTTTCCTCAAAACATATAAATATTCCGAGTATTGCACACATTATCCGGTGGAGACCATCAAATGGTTGTTGCAACCACCTGGATATGTTCCGAATTGGAATATTGGAATTTGCGAGGAGGAATCTGGTCGATTGATCGCATTCGCATCAGCAGTACCGCGCAAACTAAACTGTTATGGCAAGGTGTTGAATGTTGCGGAACTTATGTTCTTATGCACCGATGAATCAAATAACAACGTGGATATAGTCTTAAAATTGGAACTTGAGCGTCGCATCAATTTAGCAGGAATAATTAACATTTCTTTCTATGTAATACAACAAGAAAGTGATTTGAATGCACCAGTTTCATGCAGTCAGTACTGGAATCGCATGCTGAATGCAAAAAAATTGATTGATATAGGATTTTTGGATCCCACCAAAGAAGTAACTATGAAACGGACTTTAAATTTCTACCAAGTTCCTGAAACCTTTTGGAATAAACGCTTTCGTCGCATCCAACGAAAAGATATGTTTGCTGCACATAAACTCGTGAGCAAATATCTGAAGTCATTGACGGTATACCCGATTTATACGCACAAAGAATTCCGTCACTGGTTTACTCCCAGGGAGAACATTATCGACTGCTTTGTGGTTGAAGATAACCGCGGCAAAATTACTGACTTAACAAGTTATTATTCTTCCCCTGCAGCTATTTCAGATCATCCTGTACACAAAACATTATGGCGGTCAATTTTGTTATATAATATATCAACGAAAACACCACTGAACTGGTTGATGAACGATACTTTGGTCGCAGCATCTAAGGCTAAGAATGACATTTTTATAGGCCGGGATATAATGGCAAATAAATCGTGCATGCCCTCATTAAAATTTGAGAAAACTGAGTTTTATCACATCTACCATATATCTAATTATGATTGCCCATTTGTAGAGGCGAAAAAAATGGGCATATAGAAATGTGAGATCAATCCAAAGCATCAAATTTACATTCTACAAAATTCACTTCGTACTCATGCATACTATTGGCTAACAGAACTTTGATCATCATCATCATCATCATCATCAAAATTATTTGTTTCAATTTTACTTTTTAATTGTAATAACAATTAAACTATTGATATGATTGATTAACATAATTGTTTTATACAATATTACATACAGATAATTAAATGGCTGTCTTACTTAATAAATTCATTTTAATGTTAAACTTGCGAATTATGTATGTCTTTGAAGAGAAAAGAGTAGAGTTAAACCATCATTTAAATTCATGTTCTTATGGAAAAATTTAAATGAAATAAGTTTTTTATTCACTATAATCTCCCTTAACTTCAATACACTTATTCCAATGAGCCTCCAATAATTTTATACCATCTCTGTAATGATTATCCGGAAGCTCTGCAAAATACTGTTCTACGATGCAAAAGATTCTTCATTCGACGGAAAACACTTTCCACGAAGTAATTCTGAATAGGTAGTAGTCGCTGACAGAGCTGTTGAATACGGTGGGTGTCAGATCAAGGAATTCGAACTTTAATTCATTGAATTTAGGCATCGTCAAAACACTTGTGTGAACACGTGCATTGTCTTTTGATTCTTCTGTAAACCGGGTCTTTTTCAAAAACATTTTCTTTCAGCTGATCCAAAAGCTTGCAATAATATTCAGAGTTAATTGTTTTGCCAATAATCCAATCAATAAAATCCCTTTTGCATCCCAAAACACTGATGGCATAACCTTTTTGCCGATCGTTCTGACTTTACTTGTTTTGGAGCTGAACAACCAGCTTTAGTCCACTGTAAACGTTCTTGTTTCAGTTTTGCAGCATGGTGGTAGATCCAAGTCGCATCCATAGTTATGTTCCTACGCAAAAAAATCTGTTTTATTTTGCTTAAAACGCTTCAAATTACGCTGAGAAATTTGTTTTCGGTTCAGTTTTTGTTGAATGGTAAACAAATGTGGAAGTAAGTTTCCAAATCACATAAGTTAAATCAATAATTAAAAATTTTTGAATGCTCTTTCAGAGAACGTAGGCAAAAACGTTTTGTAGGGGGCTGCATGAAGAGTATGAAGTCTAAATTTCTTACTTGTTTCGATTACTGTTTGTTTTTTTTTCTTGCGTTCACTCACTTTAACAGTTGTATAGTATGTTGTCTTTTTTACTATCTCAGTTCACTGATTTGAAATGTGAAGGCTTAAGAATACCTCATTCGTTTCAGTTCTTCTTTGCAAAACATGCATACAAATTTCGTTGTGTTACATTTAATTCCATAAATTACAACCATTGTTGGCAATGTGAAACTGCTGTCTCTAGTTTAAACGTTAAGAAGGAACGGTTGTGTTTTTTGATAAAAATGAATGAATAAATTGCAAATTGCAAAATAGAAACAGTTGATATACCAATAAATAAAATACAATATTTGAAATGTAAACAAGTATGTAGGATGTAATTAAATCTTTGCGGGCACATATTCGGAAGGAAGTTAGCGGTCATTCACCGACAAGTGAATTCTTTTCTCATACTCTTCACGCAAAGCAATTTCATATTTCCTAGCTACTGTTCATCTATTTGAGAGAAACAAAAAAATTATTTTTTGCCTTGAAACTATTTTTTTTTTATATTAATACATAATATTTGTTTCCAGAGAATTTGTATGTATGAAAGTAATAAGGATTCATATAAAATTGTAAAACTTTATTTAATATATGGGTGAATGTGAACAAGAGTCATCGGCGGATCACTCGTATGAGAAGTCAAACAGGAGATCTAAAGGGTGATATCTTTTCTGGCTACGCGTTTGTCTCCAGTTGTTCAGATTAGATGATATGATCTACTCTCTGATAGTTGACATTTTTACCATAATTGCGCATATGTATGTGTTTCTTTTCCAAACCTGAAAATATTCAGTTGCTTAGCAAATAACCCCAAATAATTCGAAAAACAACTTATTATTTCTAATTATTGAAGTTTTGAAATGCCGCGGTTGGTTAGGATATCTCATATTTAGTTATTTACATTAAACATGTATTTCATTTATACTTTCTCTAACATTTCTTTTGGTTTCAGACTGTTTAGTTGTTGCTTGAATTGAAGATATGTATATATGTATATATATTTAAAGATATTCGTACATTCAAATTAAAGCACACAAAGAAAGAAAGAAAATGCAGAAGAGTGTGAATATGAAGAAGAATATAAAGATGCTAGGAACATTAAAACTGTTGCTATATGCCAACAAATATTTATTTATAAAAATATACACTTGCACACATACAAATGTACTGATATGTACACACTAGCAAGCGGCGAATGAACGTTGTGGGCATGTGGGGGCCATTTTGAATGAAAAGGTGAGTGGGAAATTGAGCAAGTGAACCGATTTTGTGGCGCTAACAATTCACTTAATTCAGTTGTCATTGAAGTTCGAGTCATTGTTATTGGTGTTGTATTTGTTGTTGTCACACGCGCGCGCACACACATATGTGTATGTGTATATATTATACAATACATACAAAAATACATAATTCAAAGCCACCATTTCCAATTGAAGTCTGCTTTAACATTACATACAGATCTCGTTTGTTTTCCATCCTTTCGGTTCTCTATGTACAGTACTTCTCCAATTTTGGTTTTTTTTTTAACCATATATCTTGCATATATGTAGGTAAAACTGTATATTATTATATGATTACCATATGTATGGAGTAAAACCCTACAAAGTATGCTAAGTATAAGTAAATTATCAACTGGATCATTTAAAATTTATTTCGATTTATTGTTTAGATCCTTAACTTAAAGAGAACACACACATTTTGGAAATCCGAAAAATTTTTATTTCTAAAAAGGAAAAAGACTTTCACACTATAAAAATAGCTTTAAAACGATCACTAATCCTCAACCAAGCGATTTGTTAATATTTTGGGTATTTCGTATTTGGTGTTTTCATTCCTTAAGTCGGTAGAATCATAAAACTTTAAAAGGTTTTCGATCTGACATCGTTTAACTTAAGGATTTCATAACAGAACTACCAGGCATATTGTGCATGATAAATTGCAAAATCTTTTTCAACCGATGTGGAGCTACAAGGTATTCCATAGTCGGTTTCATACGACTACACTTGTACTAACTTTGTCAATTTTATACAGTTCTGATGTTTTCTTTTTTGTTGCTTTCTTTTTGTCGTCTTCACATC
Source organism: Amiota minor (assembly GCA_037043295.1). Classification (NCBI taxonomy): domain Eukaryota; kingdom Metazoa; phylum Arthropoda; class Insecta; order Diptera; family Drosophilidae; genus Amiota; species Amiota minor. The sequence goes on from JBAMAW010002171.1 coordinate 732,909, forward strand.
ATTTTATCAAGAAACGTTTTATTTGGAGAATTATTGGCACGCGTTGTTCAATTTACAATGTTTCGTTTTCAATGTTTTAAAGAAACAAATAGAAAAGACACTTGACGTTGTCCAATAAGAAAATAATGCTATGTTTTCTGTTGTCTCGCTGTCGTTCACTTGTCCCTACATCCAAGTACAAACACGTAAATACATACATACATATGTATGTACTATACTCTGCATGTATTTCCATAAATATGTTCACATGTTTCTTTGGTAATAAATTTCAATGGACAGTTTTATTGGTTACGGACAGAAACAGGAAGAAAAAAGAAAAAAAAAAAAAAAAAGAAAAAGGAAAAAAGGCAGAAGAAAGCGAAGTATGAGCATTAATAAAGAAGAGAGACGTAAGTAGAGAGGCCCAATTGTTTTGTTAGTGAAAGTTTTTGGTAAAGCAAAACTTTTCGTTTGTTTCTAACAATGTTCTTTCCATTCTTTCCATTCATTCCCACAGACCCTCAGTCACTCATTCAATCATTCATTCGTTTGTTTTGTTCATTCTTTTGACCAATCTTTCATTCCCTTCATACTTTATTGGTAAGTTGTTTGGTTCATGCACAGTTCGTTTTGAGAAAATATTTTGTTTTTTATTTTGCTTGGTTTTGTTAAGCGAAGGGTGCACTTTGTTTCCATACGCTTTTAGCTTTAGCTTTCTCTCCTTTGCTTTACTTTAGTTCACTATGGTTTTTCCAATTCAACCATAGCAAAAGTTGCAATGTGAAAGGGCCAAGTTAAAGGAACCACATACATACATACTCACGGATGGAATCCTACCTCAAAAACATTCAGTAAGTGCGATGAAGCGTAAGAGGTTCTTCAATGCGATTGCCAATCAGGGAGAATGAGACAAACAAAAAAAAAAAAAAGAAAGGGGGAAATAGAGAGAAAGGGAAAGAAAAGGAGAAAAAAGAAACCTAGATAAACGAGTGGACAGACGTAGATGGAGGCAACTAGTAGTGCACATATAGTATTGACGCTCGTGAATTGGTTATGCCAACAGGAAGGAAGAAATTTACTAAGCATGTTTATTGGATGGTATAAAGACAACAAAAAAAAAAAAGAGAAAAGGATAAAGCAGAACATTTAATTCAATTTCATCATAGATTGAATACCCTTCATTTCAGTAGATAAATTTAAAATCAAACAACATTTGACGATCTCATATATTAGCATTTGAGAAGCACCGCACAGGTCACCACAGTTTTGTGTCAATATTTCTTTTCCCAAAAGTGGAATATTGAAACAACGCCTAAAAGTATACCTAAAAAGCAAGATAAAAATAGGATAGCCCAGCTGTCAATGCTCGCATAACAACTGTGGGCAAAAGAACGCCGTAACAATGCTGTGCAAAATATGCGAAGTGCATATTGGAGCAAGTTTTTTGTATGGGGACCCCCTTTAAAATTTTAACTTTAATATATTTTTCTGTATTTGTTGTAGTTAGTTTGTTATTAGATCTACATATTATGTGAAAATTTCAACTACTTAGCTAATACGGTTCATGAGAGGACGAATTATTTCACCTAGATTCGCCTTTTTGGAAATAATCACTTTCGATGAGAGTACTTAGTGTTGGGCAATTTCTCATCAAAGTTGATAGTTTTTTGGTAATATCTCCTGTCTTTCTTGCGCACCAACATAAAACCATTATATTTTGTTGCGCCACAGACAGAACAAGAGGCTGTTCATGATTAACAAATGCCGATCTGAACACCAAAGTCAATTATTGTGATTCATCCAGTCAAGTGTGAATGGGGTATAATAAATTTCAAAATTATATATAATGACACTTTTAATCTTGAGCATCAAGATCAATTCAATATGTTTGATGCAACTTGTTTGACATGCCCTGGTACATTCATAATAAAACCCTGCATTGTGACTTACTTGCACCAGCAGCAAAGGTTATTAATTTTTAAGGCAACCCTCGTCATCCCTTTTTACAGTTTCAAAAGCCAACTTAGATTAAAAATTATTAAGTCACCCAACAACATACAATACTTTTTTTTTTTTTACGGTTGTCATTAAGTATTACTGATGTGTAGAAATTTGTTTCTCCAGATTTGTAAAAACGTATTGTGAGAAAAAATAAATTATTAGATAACAAAAAAAAAAAAAAAAAAAAAGAATATAAATATAAAATGTCTTCCGAAATAGAAAAACTTGATATTACAGCACCGCCTGTTCCCGAAGCCATACCGAGTGACATACGTCAGGAAGCATATTTGCTGCCACCGGGTTTAAAGTGGCTAACACCGGATTTAAATGATTACGATCATTTGGAGAATTTATCAGCTTTCCTCAAAACATATAAATATTCCGAGTATTGCACACATTATTCGGTGGAGACCATCAAATGGTTGTTGCAACCACCTGGATATGTTCCAAATTGGAATATTGGAATTTGCGAGGAGGAATCTGGTCGATTGATCGCATTCGCATCAGCAGTACCGCGCAAACTAAGCTGTTATGGCAAGGTGTTGAATGTTGCGGAACTTATGTTCTTATGCACCGATGAATCAAATAACAACGTGGATATAGTCTTAAAATTGGAACTTGAGCGTCGCATCAATTTAGCAGGAATAATTAACATTTCTTTCTATGTAATACAACAAGAAAGTGATTTGAATGCACCAGTTTCATGCAGTCAGTACTGGAATCGCATGCTGAATGCAAAAAAATTGATTGATATAGGATTTTTGGATCCCACCAAAGAAGTAACTATGAAACGGACTTTAAATTTCTACCAAGTTCCTGAAACCTTTTGGAATAAACGCTTTCGTCGCATCCAACGAAAAGATGTGTTTGCTGCACATAAACTCGTGAGCAAATATCTGAAGTCATTGACGGTATACCCGATTTATACGCACAAAGAATTCCGTCACTGGTTTACTCCCAGGGAGAACATTATCGACTGCTTTGTGGTTGAAGATAACAGCGGCAAAATAACTGACTTAACAAGTTATTATTCTTCCCCTGCAGCTATTTCAGATCATCCTGTACACAAAACATTATGGCGGTCAATTTTGTTATATAATATATCAACGAAAACACCACTGAACTGGTTGATGAACGATACTTTGGTCGCAGCATCTAAGGCTAAGATTGACATTTTTATAGGCCGGGATATAATGGCAAATAAATCGTGCATGCCCTCATTAAAATTTGAGAAAACCGAGTTTTATCACATCCACCATATATCTAATTATGATTGCCCATTTGTAGAGGCGGAGAAAATGGGCATATAGAAATGTGGATAGACCTCAATCCAAAGCATCAAATTACCTACATTTGCATTTACAAAATTCACTACGTGAGTAATGCATACTATTGGCTAACAGAACTTTAATCATCATCGTCATCATCATCATCAAAATTATTTGTTTCAATTTTACTTTTTAATTGTAATAACAATTAAACTATTGATATGATTGATTAACATAATTGTTTTATACACTATTACATTGACACTAAAATTAAATGGCTGTCTTACTTAATATTAAATTCATGATTTGATTGTTCATATTTTTGTTATTTATTTTATTTATGATTTACTTATTATAAAGTTGCACTTTTTCATATATAAACCCACCTATAACAACTAGAGACTAGTCCTATATTCATTTGCTTACTTCTACATATTAATTTGATTTCTAATCTCATTGCCATTTGTTGCTATTCAAGTCTTTTATTAACAAAAACTCCATTACATAAGGTTATAAGACACTTTGAAAATTTTATTTCTAACCCTCTCCAAATCTGTGTGGCTTATATTTTGTAAATAATTAAAAAAGCGAATGAAGAATGAAAAGAATAAGCCGCAAAAAACAGTACAATTTCTATTTTTAGAACAGCATGGGAAAAGAACCGTTAGTTTCAGTTGGAATGTTTGCATTTTTGCGTAGCTGCAGCCTTATCAGAATTATAAGACACTTATTCAAAGGAGCATCGAAAGTGAATGAATCAATTGAATTTTAAAGTTTGGTAGCAGAAAACGTGTTTTCATCGATTTAAATAAATATGCCACTAAAAAAGCGTTTAACGGAAGAAGAAAAGGGCTTAATGCTTATTCAAGTTCAAACTTAAATGTAAGCAAAATCGCAAGGAAAATTGGTCGTAGTCGCACAGTAATTGCGAGTTTTTTGAGAGACATTGAAAATTATGGAAAATGAAGAAGTTCAGGAAAAAAAAAACAAATCTTTCTGCACGGGATAAAAGGTATATACTAAATAAAACGAGCCATACACAAAAGTCGCCGAACATTGGGGTTTTTGCAAGACTGCTCTGTCCAGGTGATGGACTGGCTGGCATGCTTGCCCATTGAAAATGTTTGGGGTGTATTAGTACGTCGAGTTTATACTGAAAATAAAAATTCGAAAATGTTTCCGATCTAAAAAGGTCGATTTTACATGAGTGGAACAAACTTAACCCAGCCTTGCGTCACAACCTTATAAATTCAATGAAACCCGTATTTTTGAAGTTGGGAAAAACCTAGGTGGACTCATTTAATATTTATTGTTTTTGTAAAAAATACTGTTAAAGTATTGGGAGTACAAATTAGTTCGGTCCGTTTTTAAAAGGTGGCTCCACTTGCAAGTTGTGGCCGATTTTGGAAGCGATTACCTATTCCATTGGAAGGGTTTGACATCTGTCAACAATAATTAGTATATATCAGCGTCTGTTTCTGACAACAACACTGTTTTTTGCCTCTTCGAAAATGTCCGGATTTGTGTTAAATGAACAGTATTTGCGGGAAGTTCTGATTTTCTTTTTTATTGGGAAGAAAAGTGCAGCTGAAGCCCATCGAATTTTTGAGGATGTTCATGGTGAATCTGCTTCGACCGATAAGTCATGCAGTGAGTGGTTTCGACGCTTCAGAAGTGGTGATTTTAGTGTCGAAGATAAAGAGCGTCCTGGCCAACCCAAAAAGTTTGAAGATGAGGAATTCGAGGCTTTACTGGATCAAGATCCGTGCCAAATGCAAACTGAACTCGCAGAATCGTTGGGAGTGACTCAGCAAGCAATTTCCGTTCGGTTAAAACCTTTGGGATTTATTCAAAAGCAAGGATATTGGGTGCTGTACGATTTGAAGCTGAGAGATGTCGAAAAGTAAGTTTTCGCTTCGGAACTGCTTCTTGAAAGACATCAAAAGAAGGGATTCTTGCACCGGGCCGTGACTGGAGATGAAAAATGGATATACCACGATAAACCCAAGAAGAAAAAATACTATGCCAATCCTGGTGAACCCGTTCCATCATCGTCTACATCAAAGCAAAGCATCCACGGTTCAAAGGTCATGATCTGCATATGGTAGGACCAGACGGGTGTGGTATATTATGAACTACTAAAACCAAACGAAACCATTGATGCTGAATGTTATCAACTACAACTAATGCGTTTGAGCCGTGCATTGCGTGCAAAACGACCAGAAACGGCCGAAAAGCATGATAAGGTGATTTTGCAACATGACAACTCTCGGCCCCACATAGCTGTAACGGTCAAAAATTACCTGGAAACGCTGAAATGGGAGGTCTTACCTCACCCGCCGTATTTTCCAGACCTTGCTCCTTCCGACTACTGGCTTCTTGGACGGATGCAAAACGATTTGGGGGGTCACCAGTTCGGGTCTTTTGAAAAAATCAAAAAATGGCTCAATGATAGGATCGAGGCCAGAGAAGACTCATTTTTTAGAGATGGAAGAAAATGTCTTATAACTTTGATAAGCGCGCAAAAGGGGACTTTCACAATTTTTGTATTTTTCTGATTATTATTTACTAAATAAAAAAAAGAAATTGGTGGTAGTTATTGACAATTGAATGTCAATAACCCAATATTATTTTTGAATTTCTATCTTTAACACCTAACCAAGTGTCTTATAATTGTGATAAGCACCTTATTCTACTTTTGCTAAGTACACACATATGCATTTGTCCTGATCGGTTTTGGTACTTATAAATAAAAATTCTTTCCACCATAGAAGTCAAAATTAATTGTTTTCGTCTCTCTAATTAATTTAAACAAATATTTCTGTTAACTAATTAAAATAAAAGAAGGTAATTGTACATTGGTTTTCCATTTTAATCTAGAAAAATTTGAGTAAATTGTTTCATTTCATTAAAAGCATCAAACAAATTTAAGGACAACAAAGCAACTTCAATCTCATGAAATCTTAATACTCTTCAACATGTAAACAATTGCAGCTACCAAATCGACAATTGGAGATAAGATAAGAAAAATACGCTATCTTTCGCAAAATATCAAAATCAAAATATTAATCTAAATTAATAATAAAGTAAAGTGTACAAAGCTCCTAAAGATACTCTACTTCCTTTATATGACTAATACAAAATATTTAATTTTTCTTTTGCTATAGACATAAATGTATTCCACATGAAAATATTCAAAACTGATTAATCAGCTTAAATTGTATGCATATTGTTTAATAGTTCGAGTGTTCATTCTTATCAAATACAGTATACTCATAACAGTGAGGGAACCAGTTTAGTACATACATAGGTGAAGGACTACAATTGCGAAAATCGGAAAATTGGTTTAGGTAAGGCCTCCTCGCGGTGGGAGATTTGTAGCTTATTAATTGTGAGATTATCTTTGATTGATCGTAGCCAAAAAATAAACAATTCAATTTATATAAAAATATCCCACATTTTTAAATATTTTTTTATAGATATTTCAATAAGCTTAGCCAATATAGATACGAGTATATTATTACATATGCCAGACTTTAAGTGTAAGGTATAGAAAAGTAAAGCAAATAACAATTAAATCGATGATAAAAGACGCAGCAGCCGCTATAGAATACATAACAATCGAGCATGCATAGAAGTATAACCTTCAAAAATATGCAATTAAAATACTTTAAATCACACACACACACACACACACAGTCACACATACAAGTACAAATATACACAAACAGAGCAAGCGTCTAAAAGTGAAACCAAACCATCCAATAAAGGAACGAATGAATGAAAGAATAAATAAATGAATGTACATAGAAAAATACAAAAGTTGCAAAAGAGGTTTTAACGATATCCATGACAAACATACATACATACGAGTATGTATGTATGTATGTATGTTATATACGACGTGTCTCCCAAAAGTATCCGACTTGCATTAGAGTAAACTGCAATTGGTTGCTTCAACAACATGAAGAAAAATTCAATAAAATGGTCTTGAATGTACTCATTCAATTTCATTTCATTCATTTCATTTGCAATTTTGGAAAATGGTGCTTCAATTCAAAACATTTTCATGATTTCCAAATAATTCGAGTGTTTAGCTTTGAGCTAAACTTAGAGTTTTTTTTTTTTGTTTTACCGTGAGCGATTTTGAAATGAAATTTACACATGCAAAGTAATTCATTCTTAAATTGTCGATTAGAATTCTCAAAATGATGATTTTCTGAGATTTCAAGACGCACAAGCCTAATAGTTTCTGGTCTTATAGCGTTTGGAGGTGGGCCTACGGTCAATAGATAATAATTGTACAATTCTTTTATTGATGTTTTTGTCCATACTATAATAATAATTAATAAAGGACTTCTGTTTCCGCAAATTTTTTTTTTTTCGAGTTTAAACCAAACTTTACGCAAATTTTTGAATGCTTAAGAGCCACACATTCAATTAGTAAGTGCAGCCAGGCTGGGTGTGATAAAGTTGATACATTATGCAGGTCGGATATTATCGGGACACACATCGTACATATGTGTGTGTGTGGTTATATGTGAGCAGTGCTAGGAAGAAAAATAGAGTTTGATGCGTGAATGGGAGTGGAATAGCAATTAAGTGTGGTGAGGTTTTTGAAGGGTACAATTTGAACCAATTAAATTAAAAAGCGCAACTCAAATTCTGGAATTCCGTTAAATTAAAAAATACTTTTTGCTTAACACAAATATACAAGTATACACTACTCATACACACAAGCACACAGATATACACTTATGTGCGTATCAATGTAGTATGTTAAATAATTTTTGTATTTTTTGTTGTTGCTCGCAAAGATAAAATAAAATATAAGCAAAAAGTAAGGAAATGGAAATACCTTTAGCGAATTTAATTGCCAACAAGTGTGAATTGCTTTAGTTGAGGGCATTATGGGGTATACCAAGTTGCTTGGTTTAGGTATAAAATGAGTGTTTTTGTGTATGTTCTGTCTAAATATGTATATACTATATACAATTAGCAAAAAAAAAAAAAAAAAAAAAACCTACGTACTCCCACAGCTATGTTACTTAAAGTACTCAAAAATAGGCTATATTAGTAAAATTTTAAGATTCAATTCTCAACTTAGTTGTTTCAGATCTTCTGTATAGACTGATAGTACAATATTTAAAATGCGCAATTTTCAGAGATGCATCTTTGATGTTAGCTCGTTATGAAGAACTTGGTGGCTTGAGTCCATTGAAATGATGTAACTTAACAATAATAAGCCGGAGCGCCGAAGAATTACTTTCAGCAAGACAAGAAACCAAAGCATAAGGCTCACATAGTTAAGTTTCGGTTGTTCCTAAACAAGTTGGGATACCTCCGCAGTTACCTGAGATGAGATTTTTTATTTAAATTAGATTTTATTTGCAATCTATCGTAAACAATATTCAGTGAATTTGATTGTGCACTCTTTTTACGTTTATATCTTAATTTAATGATAAACTCTTAACTGCAAGATGATTAACATGACTTTCCAGCCTAGAGATATATGAGTTGTTGATTCTTGCGATATCCTCACGGATCGTGGGAGTCTGTAGATCTCTATGTAGGATTGAGTTTCTCACGTACCAGGGAGCTCCAACAAGTCTGCGCAGTAGTTTGGACTGAAACCTTTGAAGGATCTCAATGTTTGAGTTGGAGGCAGAGCCCCAAAACTGTATTATATAAGTCCACACCGATTTAAGTATGGATTTATAGAGTAATAACTTGTTTTTCAGGCTTTGCTGCGAGCTTGATTTTAAAAGCCAGGACATTTTTAAAAGTTTTAGGTCAAGCTGTTTTCTTTTCAATTTTATGTAGGGCTGCCAAGTAAACCTGCTTTCGAGAGTTAGTCCAAGGTATTTCGCAGATGTGGAATAGTGTCTCCATTTAGATTTATGGGAGGGCAGCTCTTGCAATTCATGATAATGGTTATATGAATGGACTTTTCTGTGTTCACGGCAATGTTCCATCTTTTGAGCCATGGTTCCAGAATATTAATCTGGTTCTGCAAAATGGTTGAGGCTGTTCCTGGATTGCTATCAGTAGCCAAAAAGCGGTATCATCAGCATAATTTGCAACCAAAAATCTTTCGTCACTTAAAATACCTAGGTAGGTCAGCAGTGAAGAGCGAGTAGAGAATGAGTGCCAGTACACTACCCTGAGGTAGCCTTAATGTCCGATTCTTTATCGTCGCATCTTACGTAAAATATTGTTCCATAAAGAAAGGACTTCAATACCAGGTAATCAGGTGCCGGTAATAAAGTTTTGTGTTTAAATATGATTCCAGGATGCCATACTCTGTCAAAAGCTTGACGTACATCCAAAAAGTGGCTGAACAGTACGGTCGGTTTTTGGAAGGTGTTGAGGATTTGATGAACAACGCGATGACACTGCTCTGAGGTTTCATGGGACCTCCTGAACCCAAATTGATGATCAGGAATCATACGCCTTTCGTCCAACAAAGGCAATAGTCGGGCCACGAATATTCTTTCGAATATTTTAGAGAATACCGCCAGCAGATTGATTGGCGACTTTGATGATTTCAGAACACTTTCACTGAGAGGAGAAATGGTTGAGCCTCAGTATACCATTGTATATCGCCGTAAGGAGAAGCAGAGCGTTAAGGGGTAATGATTTTATTGCGCATGTGTTTATTTTGTCAAAACCGGGAGATTTGGTCTTTTTAAGGCGATGCACTTCTTCGATGAGGTCAAGAACATTAAAAGGTCGGATCGGTAAGTCCGTCTGACAAGGAGCATCGATAAACTTCAGTGCCTTTATTTTATCTGCGGGCGGACAATAGTCGAAAGAAGTGAAAGCGAGCTCAGGATGATTTGCAAACTCCTGGGCTTTTTCTTCGCTAGTACTGCACCAGATTCCATTTGGTCTCTGAATAGGCGCCTTCATTTTTATTGGTCTTTTGAGGTCACTTGCCGCACTCCAAATATTATACTCAACACTTCCTGGTTCAGCTTCCTCAAAAAATTTACCACTTACGTGAGCACTTTATATTTGAACCGGTATTGCGAGGCTTGCTGCTTCATGAATGTTTCGCGCAAACAATTCAACAGTTATCAACATGCTCACACATTTATACAAACACATAGTCAACCCTCTTATTTTGCGCGATTTGTAGACTGTCCGATATGTGTGCATGCATGCTATTCCAGAGAGCTATGTTCAAATTTGGGCCACCAACTCATGAACTTTTGGAGTTCGAATTTGGTAGTACCTCGGGTACGAAGTCTGACCAGAGGCTATTTTCTGGTACCACGCGTGGTCAGGAGCCCACGGAATTTGTTTCCGTCCTGGCCAGCGGGTACGGCTCCTTGTGGGAGTATCGTGGTGGCTGTGGTTTAATACCCAAATGCGGGTAGAGTAATAACTCGACGTAGAGTTGCGTTATACAACCGGGTGCTGTGACCCAGAGAGCAGCAGAGGTTTAAGATGGGCCTCGCTCCCCACCAGAGGAGAGAGTCATATTTACCAAAATAAATATGACTTAAATTTGGGGAATTGCGGATGTATATCCAAGGGGATGTTGATTGACGTTTATCAATCCATGTGCTTGGCACCGTGCTCTTAAGTCTTCACAGATAGGTGAGCACGTTACACACTGGTACTTCATTGTATGTTGTATAGTGTGGGACCTAATACAGACCCCTGAGGATCTCCAGTACATATCAGCTTACTATTTGAGTCTGCAACAACCATGAAAACTTTGAAAAAGCGGTCCGTCAAAAAACCTTGGATTAGCTGTACTAGATATGTTGGTACTCGAATATGAATTAACTTGTGGATTAATTCCACACGTAATATTGTGTCAAAAGCTGATTTGACATCCGGGGTAAACTGATTTATTACAATTAAATTCCTCCTTAACAAGGTTGGTTCAATTGAGTAGGTGGTAATAATTATTTTCAGTTAAGTGCATATTTAATCTGCTTTTTATAACCGGCTCAAATATTTTAGCAAGGCCACTAAGCAAGCTAATTGTCCTGTAGTTTGTTGGAGAGTCCGGTGGTTTTTCAGACTTATGTGTATAATTTTTGCTATTTTCCACACCCTTGGAAAATAGCTTAGCTGAATTATTAGGTTATATAACCGTGTGAGGAATTCAGTGTGGCAGTTGGTAAATTTTTAATACACATGTTTGGTATTCGTTCTGGCCCAGGAGCTTTCTCGGTCTATAAGTAACTAATTACTTGCATGACTTCTTTGAAGAATTGGACTTTGGAAATTTCAACACTTCAGCACAAAAGGGTCGAGGCAGCCATGCACTGGAAATGGAAATATGTAATTTCAAATTAAAGGTGAAAGGGTCTTTTGTTGATAACAATAATAATACACGTAGTATATCAACTTCAAAAATGTTATAGTGTGTGTGGCTCTAAGCTTTCTTTGTTTGCTTTTGTCATTTAACTTTAATATAAGAAGGAAATACACTGAAATGAAGATACATACATACATAAAAACAAACACAAATATATGTATATATACAATATTTATATTACATATATCATATATATATATATTTCTATATGTTATTCACAATGCAACAATAAAGTAGAAACATGGCCACATGAGTGAACCAAAACGATGGACCAAATATAAGAGAAAAAAAACTCACCCAAATCAAAATCAAAATCACTCAATCATCGCTGACGTCTTGGTCAATTGATTTTCTATGGAATAACTTCGACTGGGTAAAAGAACTAACGCAACACATTTCCACACTCACATATACATACATACACGTATTTATTTGTACAGATATATGAAATATAAAGGGGAATAGAATGCGGGAAGGAAAGAAGGAAGGAAGGAAGGAAAGAAGGAAGAAACGAACGATGTAAATGTCCCATACACAGGGACCACAAGCAATCACTCCAACTGGCCATCACAACCACACACTCTTATATACAGGGTCCATCACTTTAAATACAAGAGAAAACATTGAATACTCAAACAATTTCTAAGTACAAAAAATTAAAAAAAAAGAATATTGTTCTATTTGGATTTGTATTGAATATTTTTTAAAATTAATTTTTACAATTAAAGTAACCAACAAATAACCGCAACTACAATCGATGGGAAACAATCCCTTTAAAAAACCTCCATCCCATTGGAGTTAAATATCAAAGGGAATATTATAGATTAGACAAATCAATTCATGAAGTCGAGATAGCTTAGTTTTCTGTTTGCTAATTCAATCAAAACACTAAATAATTGATTGAATTTTTATGCGCCTTACTTTTATTTTATTTGTTTCGATTATTCTTTATTTTCAATACACTCTAGTATATCTCAACAAGATAGAGATACTGCCTCGGTCGACCATATTTTGAATATGTACTTGTCCAAACAATGGAGAGCTCAGAAAAAAATTTTTTAAAAGAAAATTAAGACAAAAGAAGCTTTTCAAAGAATGTTCTTTTGTTAATATTGAAGACATGTATAATTTCCTTGTTCGTAGTAATAAAATTCACCTTATCTTACCATCATATTATCAAATGTCCTTGAAGCTGATATACTATTGTATTTCTTTAGTTTTAATTGTGAACAGATAAATATTACATCAAGGCACTGAAATAACATTTAGGTACATTAAAAGATTTGTTGTCCTTAAAGATTCTAGATGAAAACTTCGGGAGAATATTATTAAATTTTGCTGGACAAAAATATCTAAATAATACAAATTGGATCCTATAGATACAGAATATACATTAAAATATTAATTTTACAGTAGATTTATGAAATTGTTAATGAATGTTAATTTTAATGAAGGTTTTATGTTAATTTAAAGGAAACTTCAATAAAAGTAATGGAAGAATTTAAGCTGAAATATTGTAAAAAGAAATCGATAAAATATGAAATGTTGGAACACTAACTAACTTTTTTAAACAAATGCATTCCATGAACAAAAAACAAAAAGATGTAACGCAGGAAAATATTGTATAATTAATAGATTTGCGAAATGAAATATTTTTTCTAAAAACTTACAGTTTTCATGAAAATTAAATATTAAGATTTTTCATTGAAATTTGTGATTTCATTAAAAAACTTATGAATATTAAATCATTTCTTGCTACTAGACCTGTATGGTTTTTATGATAGATAGAAAATTCGTTTTATATTTAAAATGAAGATAAAGGTTCAAATTATCATATAATATTATCTAGATATAGATCGGATATAGCCAATATTACAAATTTGATATTTTGAAAAAACCTTATAAAATTTAAAAAAAATGTCCACTAAAATTTCATATGTAAATAAGTTCAGGTAGAAATTTATGTAACATGAAAACAAGTTTGTCTTAGAAGAAGATTTCAAAAATATGTACATACAATTGGCTTGAAATTCCATAGTGATTATTCAATGTACTGTGTACAGCTAAATACATATATGTACAATACAATGATGCGAGACCCATTTCGCTTTCACATGTGTGTATTGCCAAAATTAGATATTAGACTCTGTCACCAATGTTTACGAACGTTTCACGTGAACCATGAAGAAGAAGATTTAGGTGGAAAACATTGAGGAGAAAGAACTAGTTTTTGTGACAAAGTGATTACGTTTCCTATGCAAAAAAGAAACAATGTTCGTTTCATGGAATTACAAAGTCATTGTTACTGTAACTACAAATCATAAACTTCATAATGGGCTACATTATTTGAAGCTTTGAGGGCCTAAAGGTATGTAATTAATAAATGTGAGACGTTACTGGCTTGTATCATGAAACAAACAAACACCTACATCCGAGGGAGTCAGAGTAGTGCATCTACAAAGAGGTAAAATGCTTGGTATTGGATCATACGTATGTACACCCCAAACATTTCAAAGGATATCACATACATGAGTTAAGAATTGTTGACTTTCTTGTTTAATTTTTTTGATGCAAGTCCGAAACGAAATTACTGCATTTCTATTCATCTACTTACATGAAAAATTTTATCAAAATATTGCAATTTACTGCAAATTTTCAAAATTTTCTGAATAGATACGAATGATTTTGGGTGTTTGCAACATATTCTAAAAGACACAACTTGAGTTATTAAATAGAGATTTTTCAATTTTTTTTACACAGATTTCGTCACTAAACTCTTTATGCAGTGAATAGTTTTATAAGTTGGTTATGAAGTTTTTAACAGACAGAAGGAGTTATCGGAGACCTTATAAAGTATATAGAATGAGTAGATTTAGCCATGTCTGTCTTTCAGTCTGTATGAATACAAACTAGTCCCCCAGTTTTTCAGTTGGGTAACTGAAATTTTGCACGAAGCTTGCGAGAAGCTGTTAATTTAGTCAGGATAAGCCGAATCGGACCACTAGGAGGGGTATCTCCCAAACAAACCCAAATTCAAATTCATGTTCCTAAATGAAAAACTTTTTCTACAACCATGGAAATTTCAAGATCCTAGGATTACTGGATCGTATAGCTGCCATACAAATATTTCGAGGTTGAAATGCATTATGAATTCTGAAACTACCCTAAACATACCTACATATTTATATAAGTGATATCAATAATGTAAAATTTCTGTAGGCTCATAGGTACACAGGAACGTAGGCAAAATCTTGAAGCGTGAAGAGCAAACACTTCAGTTTCGGTAAATAGCCTAACCTGTTGTTGATTACTAGAAAATTTACGCTAGTTCGGAGTCAAACGATTCTTATTTACGTGTGATTATGTCTAGGACTTGTGATGTTGATAACTAACTAGTTGAAGCACCCTTTACATATCTATACTCGTATATCACTCATACACAATCGTTAGATAAACGGATGTATGTAAGTAATAACATTGTAACTGTTATTACCGTTGTGCCTGCTACCGATTCTAAATAAGAATGCGAATATGAGTGTGAAGCGTAAAGTGTAGTGCAAATGAGCTTGTATATCTGATTAAGGGACGGACGGATGGACGGTTGGACGGACGGAAGAACGGTCAGATGGAGGAACAAGTTTGCATACTAACTAAAAATACTTTGGTAACACTGTGACTGATGCTTAAGGGAATGGAATTCGAAAGAAAGTAAGAAAGTTACAGCTCACAGCACCAATGACAACAATAACATTAAACAAGATTTTTTCACATATACATATTTCGGAAGGGAGATGCGGTGGTTAAAATTGATGTAATGTGTGAAGGGAATTCAGGACACAAAAAAAAAAATGACAAATGAGGGTCAACATCAACCGCCGACAGAAGCCTTAAAAATAAAAACAAATTCGCAAACATAAATAAATAAGTATAAGAGAGCAACTGTCTGACTGACAGATAAACATTTATTTATTTATTCATTTTATACATATGCACATAATATATAGTAGAACGAAACGATATTTTGTACGTTTGCTTGGTCAAGTCCATTGCTCTCTCTATAGCTTTCTTTTCTCATTGTGTATTTTTTTTTTATTTGTTTGTTTGAATATGTATGTACATATATCAAAACACATACATATGTTAGTATATCTACAATATATGTATATGTATATGTATATGTATATGTATATGTGTGGGCCAAACAAATGGTCGGTTGTTGAGTACATCAGGGAGCGCAAATGGTCGTGGTTGTCATAAGCCCAGTGGTGATGAGGGAGTTCGTTGTTGACAGGTATTCATTTAAGTTTGAATGTTACGCACTGATTACCAAACTAAAAAGGCAACATTTCAACAAACACACACAAACTCACACAGATACGCACAAATCCAGGCACACAAAAAAAAAAAAAACAAAAAACAAACAGAAGCGTAAATATTCTGTTAAAGCATAAAAGTCCAAAACAGTGATGCAAAGTTTCTAAGAAAGAAAAGAAAATTGCTTCAATAAGATGACGATAAACGAGAGTTTGTTAGTTGATGTGATGGACCCCCATTTTGTGCTATGTAGATATATAAATTAATGTTAAAGGAAAATATGCAATGAATGAATGAGAAAATATTTCAGAATAAAGGTAAAAACGAAGCAAACGAAAAAGATTGAGAAATAATAAGACAAAGTTATGCCATGCAAAGCCAAGTAGTTGCAAGTTACAGCATGAAAAGAAGGAATAGACAACTAGTACTTATAATATGAGATGACAGTACAGCACATAGTACAGTAGAAAGACATGGCGTATGTGTCATAACCAAAAAGAAATAAAAAAAAAAAAAAAAACGAAAAATAAACAAAAAAGTAGCTACAAGTAGGTACAAGAAGGAAATAAGTAACAAAATGAAAAACATCAACAATATAATGACGCACAACCGCCAACATCTTCACTTCACTGACAACTTGAAAATGTCGTCTTTGTTGCTTGCTGCCTGCCATCTTTATCACTACTACTTTCATTGCTATTTTACCCATTTCACTTTTGTCCGTCTATTTGTCTGTGTGTGTGCGTTTCTGGCTTTAACATTTTCAACGCCGCCTGACGATGATGTCGACGAAACCACCATTGCTGCTGATAAAGGAGGTTAACAACTTTTATTATGATAGCTTCCCAAAGGTATTTTAATTTCATTGATATAACAAATTGTCACTTTTTAACAGACATCTGTACATACATACATATACTCGTTCGTACATACCTACAAGTTTGTATGTGTATGCCACATGGAAGCCAAAGATACCAAGGATGTTGATGAAACGAAGAAAAAGCAGCCTCTGGCTGTCTGTCTGTCTGTCTGTCACCAGGCTGTCAGTCAGTCATTCAGTTAGTTAGTCAACCAAGCTAGCAAACAATCAGGCAGGGAAACTGGGAACAGTTGAGAAGGCAGTCAATGACAACAGTTTCAACGACAAAGCTTCATCATCTTGATCTTCGTCATTATCATCATCATCATCCAGAGAGTCCTTTTTGAGCGAAAGTGCTCTTGATGACATTTTATTTTACATAAAACTTAGTTTATTACATTGTGAGTGAGTGAGTGAGTGAGTGACTGACTAACTGACTGACGGATTGTTGGATTGACATATTGACTATCTTTTGATTCTATCTCCATCTCCATCTTCATCATCTCCAGCTCCTAGATCCAGTTTCAGCTCCTTTATTGTTTACGATTCTTGCTGTCGCTTTTGGCAATGCAGTACACTACGATTGAAGGTGTATGTACACTAGAGTAGTAAACAATTTCTCTATTGCCAGTTTGGGGTATACGAGAATGTACGATAAAATATTATATTGTACATATTTTAGTTAAGAGTAGGTTAGGAAAACTTAGATGGTTCTGTTGTTGTTTTGATGTTGCTTTTTGCCTGCTGCTTTGATTATTATATACAACGTGATGAAAATGTAAAATCTCATTTTGAAAAATTTTTATTATATACATACATACATATATGTATGTGTGTATGTGTGGGTGTTTGTGTACTTTCTTGACAGAATTTTACCTTCAAGGTAGAGTATGTATGTACGAATATGTATTAGGTGTGTGGGTTTACTTACTTATTTACTAACAAAGAGTTAAATCTTCCTTTGTTGTTTCAGAAAAATGAAAGCCTGCTAAGGACAGGACCGTGGCTATGACAGTGATAACTTTGCCATTTTGTTAATTACAACTCAAGCTGATAATGTGCCCCAAACATTTATGATGGCAATGGGTGAAGCGCAATAAAATAATTCGTGTCCATTGAACTGTACGCATCGCATTTTTGTATACAAGTATATGAGCGAAAGACTTCTTAACCATTTTGGGTTAAGGGTTACTTAAAAGGAAAATTAAAACAACAAAAAAAAAATATATTAATTCTTTTTGGAAATTATAGTAGGTGGATTCATCCATGTGAGTGTTTATCATACAGGCAAACAAAAGGATTACAGAATATGGTTACTTAACTAAACAAAAAAGTACCCAAAAAAAAGGGGAAAAATTAATTTCGGTTCAACGAAGCTTACCAGTTTTTAAATATTTGGTTGTGTTAATTGTTAATTCAAATTGATTTGTGAAATTTCTTTTTTTTCTTGAGAAATACAAAACATACAAAATCAATCATACAAATATCAACAAGAAGTTTTTGGTCTCAGTTTAAC
Source organism: Amiota minor (assembly GCA_037043295.1). Taxonomy (NCBI): domain Eukaryota; kingdom Metazoa; phylum Arthropoda; class Insecta; order Diptera; family Drosophilidae; genus Amiota; species Amiota minor. The sequence goes on from JBAMAW010002171.1 coordinate 751,184, forward strand.
TCATTTACAGTCGTCACTTAAACTGATCTCATAAATTTTGTTATTGCGCTTGTTTGATTGCCATTTATGTATATTTAACTTAAGTAAACATTTCCCATTTGTGAAATATTTATTTATTTATATATTTATTAATTTTGTAAATTTGAAAGTAAACTCTGAATAAATAAATCATTTGCAGTATTAATTAAATATAATAAAACCAGTACTGATACCTTTTTCGCAGTGGAGCATAAGTTGCATTATTTTGTAAGCAACTCAAAAGCATACAACAACATCAGGGAAAATGACGAAATGGAGTGGTTGCTGTTGTAAAAGTAGGCTCTTCAGTTGCTTCCACAACTTAAGTGAGTTTGTAAGTAACCTTTGAAAACTATTCACATTGTCAGTCTGCTGCCAGTGCTGTACACTTTTAAGGTGCTTTTCGATTGCGTCCCCCGTTTTCTTTTTGTTGTGCGCTAACATAAAACAGCTTAAGAATTACTTCAGAATATGAGAGTCATGTTTGAACAATTTCTTTTATTCATATAACAAAGCAACTTTATTTCATAATATATTTTCAATTGTTATTGATAACTTTCGGTCTTGCCATCTTTCGTTTAAAACCATAATCTTGTCTTTGTAGAAATAACGATGGTCTGGTGTAATTCGTTGTTACGTCACGAAAATAATTCTACATGGGGCGAAATAAATGATAATCAGATATTGAGTGCATTAACACTTCCCCGTTGAGTTCCCTTAATTTTCAGCTCATATTGCAAAGGGCCTCTGCAATCTCACCAAACACAAAGCAACAACTTCCTCATAAGCATGTTTAGATCATGATCTTTTTTCGCACAATATTGTTGTAGTATCTTACCCTTTTTGTACGGGCAGTCATCAATTTGAGCAGAAAGTTTCCAAATCATACTGTTTCAGTCACATTCTAATTAGAAAAACTTTTTCTTTTTTTCACTATTGAACAGAAATTTAGACACAATAAGTTTTTAAAATATGCGCGGTACATTTGTTGGAAACAGTCAAACCGGACCACTGAATAGTTATCTGTAAATCGATAGTTCTCTCATCTGTATCACAGATGACTTTTGTAAAAGTTCTCCGTATTAAAAAAGATTACGACTTTCACAAAAATACACAAATAAAATGTCTTCCGAAATAGAAAAACTTGATATTACAGCACCGCCTGTTCCCGAAGCCATACCGAGTGACATACGTCAGGAAGCATATTTGCTGCCACCGGGTTTAAAGTGGCTAACATCGGATTTAAATGATTACGATCATTTGGAGAATTTATCAGCTTTCCTCAAAACATATAAATATTCCGAGTATTGCACACATTATCCGGTGGAGACCATCAAATGGTTGTTGCAACCACCTGGATATGTTCCGAATTGGAATATTGGAATTTGCGAGGAGGAATCTGGTCGATTGATCGCATTCGCATCAGCAGTACCGCGCAAACTAAGCTGTTATGGCAAGGTGTTGAATGTTGCGGAACTTATGTTCTTATGCACCGATGAATCAAATAACAACGTGGATATAGTCTTAAAATTGGAACTTGAGCGTCGCATCAATTTAGCAGGAGTAGTTAACATTTCTTTCTATGTAATACAACAAGAAAGTGATTTGAATGCACCAGTTTCATGCAGTCAGTACTGGAATCGCATGCTGAATGCAAAAAAATTGATTGATATAGGATTTTTGGATCCCACCAAAGAAGTAACTATGAAACGGACTTTAAATTTCTACCAAGTTCCTGAAACCTTTTGGAATAAACGCTTTCGTCGCATCCAACGAAAAGATATGTTTGCTGCACATAAACTCGTGAGCAAATATCTGAAGTCATTGACGGTATACCCGATTTATACGCACAAAGAATTCCGTCACTGGTTTACTCCCAGGGAGAACATTATCGACTGCTTTGTGGTTGAAGATAACAGCGGCAAAATTACTGACTTAACAAGTTATTATTCTTCCCCTGCAGCTATTTCAGATCATCCTGTACACAAAACATTATGGCGGTCAATTTTGTTATATAATATATCAACGAAAACACCACTGAACTGGTTGATGAACGATACTTTGGTCGCAGCATCTAAGGCTAAGAATGACATTTTTATAGGCCGGGATATAATGGCAAATAAATCGTGCATGCCCTCATTAAAATTTGAGAAAACCGAGTTTTATCACATCTACCATATATCTAATTATGATTGCCCATTTGTAGAGGCGAAAAAAATGGGCGTATAGAAATATGGATAGACCTCAATCCAAAGCATCAAATTACCTACATTTGCATTTACAAAATTCACTACGTGAGTAATGCATACTATTGGCTAACAGAACTTTAATCATCATCGTCATCATCATCATCAAAATTATTTGTTTCAATTTTACTTTTTAATTGTAATAACAATTAAACTATTGATATGATTGATTAACATAATTGTTTTATACACTATTACATTGACACTAAAATTAAATGGCTGTCTTACTTAATAAATTCATGATTTGATTGTTCATATTTTTGTTATTTATTTTATTTATGATTTACTTATTATAAAGTTGCACTTTTTCATATATATAAACCCACCTATAACAACTAGAGACTAGTCCTATATTCATTTGCTTACTTCTACATATTAATTTGATTTCTAATCTCATTGCCATTTGTTGCTATTCAAGTCTTTTATTAACAAAAACTCCATTACATAAGGTTATAAGACACTTTGAAAATTTTATTTCTAACCCTCGCCAAATCTGTGTGGCTTATATTTTGTAAATAATTAAAAAAGCGAATGAAGAATGAAAAGAATAAGCCGCAAAAAACAGTACAATTTCTATTTTTAGAACAGCATGGGAAAAGAACCGTTAGTTTCAGTTGGAATGTTTGCATTTTTGCGTAGCTGCAGCCTTATCAGAATTATAAGACACTTATTCAAAGGAGCATCGAAATATGCCACTAAAAAAGCGTTTAACGGAAGAAGAAAAGGGCTTAATTAATGCTTATTCAAGTTCAAACTTAAATGTAAGCAAAATCGCAAGGAAAATTGGTCGTAGTCGCACAGTAATTGCGAGTTTTTTGAGAGACATTGAAAATTATGGAAAATTAAGAAGTTCAGGAACAAATATGTTTTCAAATGGTGGCGAATTCCAATACAAATGTAAAAGTATAAAGTATATATGAAAGAGTGAGTGAGTGAACGAACGAGAACATTGATCACAGACAGGCATAGACGGGGGGTGTCTCTCTTTCACTCTTGGGGGTACACATAAAAACAGTGGAACGGAAGATGATGATAATAAAATAAAATAAGATGATGATAATTATTTAATATAGGTGCGGTACATTTGTTGGAGTCAGTCAAATCGTATCACTAGGGGGACTACCTCCCATACAGACCCCAATCTTTTCCACCAATACATTTATTTATTTAATTAATTATGACAAATTACTGTCACTAAAAGTAAATGATAAATTAACGAATAGTAAAAGAAAAGACGAATTCTTTTTAGGGTTCCGGACCTAAAGGGCACCGAGGGGAACCCTATTGAAGAGACTTCGTTGTCCGTCCTTCCATCCGTCCATCCTCGGGTCATATCTCATGAACCGTTCTAGCTAGAGGGTTGAAATTTTCACAGAATGTTTAGTTCTATCCGGGCATCAGCAACAAATAAAAAAAATAAAAATATTTTCAAAAACTTAAAGGGCTCCCCATACAGGAAACAATTTTGTTTGTATGGCAACTATATGGTTCAGTACCCCCACGATTTGTGTGGTTGGGTGGCTATACATCAGAAACTTATACTATCAAAATTTCAGTTTGATTTAGACACTATAAGTTTCTGATATAGGGGCTATATATTTGTTGGAATCAGCCAAATCGTCCATCTAGGGGGTACCTCCCATACAAACACATCATTAAAATTGAGGTTCTTATTCGAAAACCTTTTCTGTTTTTTCACTATTGAACAGAAATTTAGATACAATAAGTCATCCATTAAAATTTATGATGTTATTAGAATTTTTTAGTTGCATATTTTGTAGATATCCAACTAAAATAAAGTACAGTTTCATTCTTCTTATGTGTAGATGACAATTCTGCAAATTTGGTGTATTATTACTGAAATCTTAAGCAAATCAAGCCTGACCTTTTCAAAATTTGTATCTTGACAAATCTTATTGAAGAAGAAATAATTTCTAGAACATTCGACAATTAAAATATGATATTAATTCTTAATTGAAATCTGGCAACGCTACCAGAAAAATCAACATTTACAATGCAGGCAAGTGTTGAAAAACCACAGAAACTGTGTTGTGAGACAACGTGTTAACAATACGCATATTGGCTACTAATACATTGAAAGCAACAAATTTGCAAAGCACGTGCAATAAAAAATTTATTTTGTTCGAAAAATTTGGTCGAAGTGAACGTGGAAAGAAATATTTTGGTTTTAAAAATGAATCAGTCTAATGAACCTGGTGCTAAAGTGAAAAGTGGCGACGCATCTGCCAATGATGGTGCAGAGGCTCAACAGATTGACAATGTGATGGCAAAAGGCTCGGAAGACTTAAAGAAACTAAATCAGGTGGAAACAAGCAAGTTGCCAGAAATTATTTGCGTACACGATGACAAAACAACCCAAACCGTCGAGATTAAAGGTGCAGAGCACAAGCCAAAGCCAAGAGGTGTAAATTTCGAAAAGCTAATCATGGAGTCGTTTTACAATCCTGAAAGGGGTCGTCGACGTCCTTTGTTATGTGCTCGGGTTGAGAATTTTGGAAAAAAGACTCAGACGGCATCAATGTCCGTAAATGAAGCCACAGCTGGGCCGCTTATGCCAAGGAATCCAGAGATAGCTATTAAGGATTCTTCACTTCGTGGCCCTAATAATCCCACGGTTGTTTATCAGAGCAAGCCAAATAATAATGCATCAGCCACTGAGAATAATAAATTCACGACCATGGATCTAGCTGAAAAGATAAACTTTTGGAATACCAGAAATATTGACAACAAACCTTTTGAAGAAAATACCAATTATCCTGGAGATACTGTTGATGAGGCTGAGGATAAAGATGAAGATGATGATGATAAAGAATATAACCACAAAAAATGAAGAGATCATGTTGACTAAGAGGAAGAGGAAGCGGAGAAGGAGGAAATGGTACAACTACAGTGGGTGAAGTCAATTCAAATTTAAAAACTCTTACTCAATTATTAATTTTTCAAAGAATTCAAAATAGTTGAAAAATAATAATAAAAAAAAAATACACAAAAATTGTTGTTGTTTTATTTTATTTTTGTGTTTTGACGCAGCCCATTATATATCCTTCAACTTGGGGTTTTCGAATAAAGAGACAAAGTAAATCAAAAAGAATAATGGTATCTTTTCCTGCTTTCATCAAAACTCCTGTTCAATCTTCTTCTCTGATGTTTTCTATTCAACATCCAACAGTAGTCTGTAATTATGTTCTTGTCCCACCTTTCTTGGTATCTGTTCTCTATAACCTTAATATTTTGATGGAAGCACTCACATTGTTCTTCACTTACGGCACCAAGATTCTCAAGGAAGAAGTCAATATGAGAAAGCAGAAAAAATGAGAAAATGTAACTTTATACTCGTATTGCAACCCAGTTTATGGAAAATGCTGAGCATACTATTCACGACATTTTTATAATATAGACCTCTTCTGTTATCTTAAGTATGTTTCACTATTTCTTTAAATGAGTTCCAAGTCTTTATGATTTTGTTTTTTTTTTAAGTTAGCATCTTGTATTAACTTTCTTATCTGAGGGCTAACAAAAAATTCCTTCCTTGATCTGTGCATTCGATAAAAGCTAAAATTTATCATTTAGGTATTTGAAACAGGGTAGTGTCCTTTACAAATTGGATCATAATACATACATAATTTAATGTAAAGTTAAGGTAGTAGCATTTTTGAGTGATCAACTAGCGCCTCTTTTAAAACATATTTGATTCCAAGGGTAAATACACATCATGTGCTCTATTTCTACAATCAATTCACATAGACAGCAGGGATATTCTGTTTACTCACCTTGCTGGCCCAGAAATATATTCAATATCTTTGATCGCCGCATATAGTCCAACCCTGATTCAAGTGCTTTATTTATTTAAAAAAAAAATTCTAAATTTTCAAAACATTCTTTGAAAAGAATAGATTAGCAAAGAAGTGTACGTATTTGCTACCATTTTGCAGTATTATCACATTAAGACTTCGATTAGAAGAATCTTTAAAACATCTCCAATCAATAGATTTCGAAATTATAAAAAACATTCAGAAAAGTGAATTTAAGGTTTGGTGCGTATCAACTTTCTATATTTCATTATTGGTAATTTAGTGAAAATTAATTAAAATGTGACACGTGGAACGCTCGCACACTGCATAAGCCATATCGGATCACTAGGGGGTACTTCCCATACAAACCACTCATTAACCATGGTGTTCTTATTAGAAAAACTTTTTTGATTTTTATACTACCAAACTGAAATTTGGACAGTATAAAAATTTTTAGAAATACATAGCCAGAAAAGCTGGTTTACAAATAAAATGGGAAAAATGGCAGTTTGCACAGCAAAATATAAAGTGTCTGGGTTTTTGGGTATGCAATGGTAAAATTTACCCAACAGAGGACAAAATCAGAGTTTCCCCTTGCCAAGTTCAATTAGAACATTACAGAGTTTCCTAGGTCTCACGTTGTAACTAAGCCGATTTGTAAAGGAATACGCCATGCTAGCTAAACCATTATCGGACCTACTGCGGAACATTAAAGCATGACGAAAGGATGCGCGAATAATATTAAATTATTACATTGATTATATAGGACCTATGACGGAAACAAAGGAAAAGTATAACCATATATTAGTTGTAGTAGATGGCTTTTCAAAGTTTGTGTGTTTACAATCGACAAGATCCACAAGAATTGAGGAAGTTATAGTAACAGACAGGAGTTTAGCATTTACACCAAGTATGTTTAAAGACAACTGTGAAAAGGAGGGAATTCCGCTTTTACACATAAAAACTGGTCAAGTGGAGAGTATGGATAGGTTCGTTGTTCCAATGCTTAACAAAATGCGTCAAGAGACCCTAGCTAATTGGTACTTGCATTTCGACAATGTGCAAAAAATTATTAATAACACTGCACCATGAAGCACTAAAGACACGCCTTTTAGTATTATCACCGGCTTGGACATAAAAGTAAAAGAACACACAAATATGACAGACAATTTACAGGAACTAGAAATAGAAGATTTAGACAAAGAAAGAGACAAGGTTAGAAAAGAAGCTGAAAGGGGCATAGAAAAGATTCAAGAAGAAAATAAGAAGACGGTTAATAAAAAACATAAGCACAGGGTCCAATATGAGGTAATCGATTTAGTTGCGATTGAAAGAATCCACCCCACCATCCAATGGGGTTATATATTTTCCGGGAATAGCACATTCTCAGATCATAAGATTGAGTGAGCTATCTGGAGTCTTGGCAGGACGTGCAACAAATGCGAAAGTTTGGTCCTTACGTCATGTCTTGCAATGCCAGATATGTTACAAATTTTGTATTTGTTGGGGTTGCCACGCCAAAAATGGTAAAGAATATATTCACAAAATTGTTTGGAATGAGAGTCGACTTAAAGTTCGCAAGCTATGAGTTATGGTAGCCATTACAAAAAGGTATACAAGATGGGGGCCGCGATTATATAAAGTATTTTTTTTTTTTACAATATTGTGTGTTCAATATTTTTAATGAGATGCCCTTTGCAATATTCTTTGTTAAGAAATATTTTGTTTCAAGTTACCAATGCGGAGCCAATAAACAATTGCATACATTGCATCTTTGTACATATACGTATAATCTATCTAATCCGTGGTGTATAATTGTGTTAATCGATTTGTATTTATTGCAATCTATAATACTCGTAACTTAGAAAGTCAGCAGATGAAAATGTGTAGTGTAGATTTTGTTAGCCAGAGTAAGCTTATTGAAATTTTTATCATAAGACTTTTTTAAAAATAGAATATACTTATGTAAAAACATTATATTTGATGTAGAGAGGTTCAAATAAGTCGTGTTGTTCTATTATAATAAGAAACACGCTCTTAACTATCATCCTTCTCAATATTTGCTTCATTTGCTTTACTGACCTACAGTGCTTAAATTAAGTCCAATTGTTACAAACCCCATTATTACAGTTCTTCTGAGCTTCTGGAATACCAAGATTTCTCTTAGGAGATAAATTTTTAATTTACATTGATCGTTGTGACTATATATCTACTTAATTCTGTTATATTCTTTATAAGAAACTTTAAATGTATTACTTTCATTAAAAGAAAGGAAATTTGGAATATTTTATTATAAATACAATTGGCATTTTCGATTTCTTAACATTGTAATAAAAGCTAGAAACTTGTAGACGCTGTGGGTTCTTCACAAAAATAAAGCTGATCCAAATTTATATTATGCACTATAGATAAGTTTCTTTTTTGGAAATAGAAAAATGATTATTTCTTCTAATTAATTTCGTCTTTGGAATATGTAAATATTTTTCAGGGTTGTTGAAAGTTTCGGGTGTAGAGAGTATCAAAAGTCGTTCTTATCCAACTGTATAATGTTATTTCTTTTCCCATGAATTCATTTGCTGTTGTTTTAATGATTCGATCATTTACATTCATTCATTCCGGTATTCAGTTATTTGTGCTTGAGTTGCTCAATATTACATCTTGGGGACAGCAATGAGTTGGTTGGTTTGTGAACGGTTGTTTGCTTGTATGTTTGGCTGTCTGATTGTTTTCTACTTTCTCCCGTTTTCGATTGTTTGCAATTCTGTTCGTTGAACTTATTTGCATGAAACAACGAACATGCTAATCTGCAATATGATACCTTTTTTATCATTTGTCATATGGTTCAATGGCTGGGGTGTGGTGTTCAACATGCCGTGCCATGGTCTGGTCTGGTTGTTGCCTAGCATGGAATCGGATGGTTCCATCATTGGAGGGGCGTTTATGTTTTATGTCAGTTTAAAGGCGTCAGTTTGAATAACAGCAAAATAATTTTTTTTTCTTTAAAAGTTCGTCTGCAATAAGTAACAAGATTCAACAATATATTATATACATACATATGTAGGTATGTATGCTGTGTGCATGTATTCAGCAACATCCTAAAGATGTGCATTTGTCGTGTCACGCCGAGGATTCATTTTAAGGATGCCTTTTAAATCACCTTTATGTTAATAAATGTGTGATAGTATTTTAAAGCGCAGCCTGGATTTTTAGAAAATATAAACAAAATAAAGTAACAAACAGATACATGAAAGAAAACAAAACCACAAACAAAAAAAGAGAAGATAAGTTAATAAATAAAATGAAATAAAAGACAAGACACCGAAGTTAGTATATCTTACACTTCTTAACTGAGATAAACTAACATTAACTTTATGAAATTCATTATCTATGTAAGATAGTTTAAAAAAATATATAGATGATAGTCTTGCTTGATAGAAATTAGGTGGATCAAGAATTGATTCTCTAAGTTACACTAAAAATGTCCACATTGATTAAATGAGAAATGAGAAGATTTTATGAAGCACATTTCTGGGCGTTGGAAACATTATTGCAAAGTGATAGTTTAGGTTTTATATTTACATTAGTTTGTACAACATAAAAACGATAAAATGAAATGAAAACTGGGCAAAAAGCAATAAAGAAATTATGTTCATTGAAATATTTCAGGAAACACAAAAGAAAAGAATTGCTTTGCAAAGAATTAGCTGCCATCGTCACTCAATGTAATTCATCAAAATAATAAACAAACAAAAAAAAAAAAAGAGAGATTATAAAAAACAAGTAAATAAAATAAAATAAAATAAAATAAAATAAAATAAAAACATTAAGAAATGATGAAATTCAAAAGAAATGAAAACTGAAGGCACACAAAATACAACCAAATGGCGCATGTTCTAATTTTCTTTACCTTTTGTTTAAATTTGTTTTGTTTTGTTTTGTTTTGTTATGTTATGTTATACTTTTTGTAATTGTTCTATTCTGTTCTGTTCTTGTTGTAGTCATTCTTCTTTTTCATCATCTGCTTATTCTTGTTCATTTTGTTGTTGATGCTTTGCGCATTTTTACACTTTTACCGCATTTAAATGCGCAAAATTATTAATGTGCGCCAAAAAAAAAAAAAACAAAACACACACAAAAAAAAAAAAAAAAAAGAAAAGAAAATAAAAGAAAATGAGAATATGAGAAAATGAGCAAGAAAAAAAGAAATTAGAAAATAACACAAGAAAAACAAAAAAGTATTTACACTCAAATGTGAAAGTAACAATAAAAATAAACAGAAAATAGAAACACAATAACAAAAATAAAAAAAAAAAAAAAAACATTTTGCGCGAACGTGTTTTCTTTTCGAAAGAAGGATGATGAGACACCAACACAACACACTCATACTGATAGAAAGAACCATTTGCATACACATAAATACCATACATTTATGTTATTCACTCTAGCAGATCCTCAAGACGAGAACAGTACCAACAGAGCTTTCTTGCTCGTCTCCTGTGAAAGCTCTTCATCCATCTTGCACATTTCTCTGTGCAGAGGTTCGCAAGCATATAATAATAATCAAAACTAAGAAAGTGCCTGGAAAAGACGGTATTGCTAAAACGCTTCCTATTCAAGTTGTGTCATTTTTTGACCTAATATTTAACGCTATCATCCGTTCGCTTCACAAGGCGCAGGCTGAAAATTTAGCAAGCCAGAAAATTCTGTCATATAGACCGATAAGCTTGCTGTCAGTATTCTCTAAGTAAAGCAGATTGCTGGTAATATTGGGCTACAGATGTGCTATTCCCAATCGCCAGTTTGGGTTTATACCATCCTGCATAGTTTCGAAAGTAAAGTGACTTCCATATGATTGAATTTTATTCCACACAAAACTTCTGGAACGCTGGGTATGAAGTTTGCTTAAAAAGTCCTTATTTCTCTCTCGGAACAATTATGAGGTAGATTGTTAAAGAAAAGCATCAATATGACGTCGTACATATGTGAAAATATTGATTTTTGAATGGGCTATCCAAACATGTGCATGTGTATTATTATTTATTTTTATATAAATTAATAATAACTAATAGATTTAAGTTTTTTTTTAATCAAAAATAATTATTTTTGATTTTTATTTTAGTAATAAATTTATAATTTTTTTTTTAAAATCCAAAATACAAGTTATTTTCAATTTTTATTTTTATTAATCATTTGTAAAAAATTATTTATAATTTTTAATATTTTTAATCAAATTTAAACATCTTAAATGATTTTTATTTATTTCTTTTCTCAAATATAAAAATCATTTGAGATTTCTTTTTTTTTTTTCACTACATTTAAAAATTATTTTTAAATATTGTACTATTTTTATTAATTTTCATTTTAAAAATTAAAATATGTATTGTTAATTTTTCATTTCAAGTTTATTGATTAATATGATTTATTGTGTTGGTTACTGCATTCGATTCAATTTGATAAACTAACATCTGCTGCCGGAACACTATGCAAAACTTATACCTAGATGGGGATACAAAAATTGTTCCACCTCTCAATATTTCATGTCCTTGTTTTGGGGTAGAAGCTGTCATTTTATCATCGTTATTTTGGCATTCCTCGTTTCAATGGAATTAAAGAAGTCATTATGAAGTGAGCACGTACTTTCATTTCTTGGCTCAATATTCGCTGTTCGTTTAAAATTAACAATATTTCGATTTTTATTATGATATTTTCATTTTCTTCCAAAATTTTCCCGAGTAAACAACAAAACACTATATCATCGATTTTACAGAACGATAACAATGCGTTCAAATAAACATTTAATATATTTTTGTGATATTTCTGAAACGTCCTCTTTAGACTATTACAAATTGTGATAGTAAAAGCTTTTCTTGTGATACCAAAATGCCTTTTTACAGCAAGTTGTGTTACTGTTCGACGTTAACAGCATCACAATGTTTTCTGATATTTTTGAGATTAGGTCGTCGGTTTGTATTGTAAAAGGTGTCGGTGTTTCTGATGACGCTAAGACCATTTCGTTAACATTGGTTTTATACGAGTACACTACCATATATAATTACTATAGTATTGTATACCTATACAATATAACATGTATCTACCATAAGATAATTGTGCCTTGTCACAATGTCGTTTACCAAATTTCGAATTTGTGAGTGGTCAAATATGTCTGCTTTGAGCTTTTCTGAACTCAGGATCAATATTTAAAATAAGAACGAAGGAGTAGCTGTATCTTAAAAACTCAAGCTGATAGAATAAAACTAAGAGTTCAGCAGCATTAATTTAACCAAAAACAATTAACAAAAGTCTGGCTAATTTTTCATTGTTGAGCTGTGTAAAAGGTTTCCTTTGATTCTGTCAATATTGAATTATTCAACAATTTTCTTTTCTCTTGAAATATTTCTTTGATGTTCATTTCGGTATATAAGAATCGAACTAATCGTATAACATACAAGCAACTAAATGTTGAATTGGAATGACAATCACACAGACTGGACCAATAATAAGTCTGTACATACTCGTACATATATACATACCTATGTATATACTTCTATAGCTTGAAGAAACATAATACACAACTTTGGCTTATGAACACTTCGTGTTGTACAATGCATTCATTCATATTCATTAAAACTAAGAAATTTGGCGATTGTACACATAGGTATATATATATATAGATATACTTATGTATATATTTATTGTGTTAGCATCAAATTTTCTTTTGTAGTATTGTTATAAAATCAATAATAATAATAATTGAACTTCAGCTAACTTATATTTTTTCTAGAGGTTTTCTGCACTTAACTTGAGAGCAACTTCAGAAAATGAGAGTCATGTTTGAACAATTTCTTTTATTCATATAACAAAGCAACTTTATTTCATAACATATTTTCAATTGTTATTGATAACTTTTGGTCTTGCCATCATTCGTTTAAAACCACAATTACGTCTTTATAGAAATAATGATAGTTTCTAATCAAGAAAGTGGCGCAAAATCGTTTTGCAGCCGTCTAAGTATTGTAATTCGTTGTTACGTCACGAAAATAATTCTAAATGAGGCGAAATGAATGATAATCAGTTATTGGGTACATTAACACTTCCCAGCTGAGTTCTTTTAATTTTCAGTACATAATGCAAAGGACCTCTGCAATCCCACCAAATACAAAGCAATAATTTTCTCGTAGATAAGGTGGCCTTTCGAGGGTTTGGGAACGCAAGATCTTTTTCGCACATTATTGTTATAGTATCTTAACCATTTTTCATCGGCAGTCATTAATTTGTACAAAATGGTTCTATGTGTCTAAAGTTGAAGACGACAAGATCGAACATAGGTACAATACAATTTCGATCAAGCGTATAACCAAATATCTTTGTTATGTTTTCTATATTATATGCTGTTGGTATGTTATTGTTAGTTTCGATATGTCATGTTATGAATTGTGGACGAGTCCGAACAGTAACTTTTCCACGATGTGCACAAATTTTTTTATGAGCCTAAACGGCAAAATAACGTTTTTCTTTAGAAATATGGTAAATTGGAGTGAATTTTCTTAGTTTCGGCCTTTATTTAATTTTCGTTATGCAAAAACAGTTAATTTTATAATAAACAAATGTTCATTATTGTATAGCAGCATGGTTTTACTATGATTTCCAGTTTTTCATTGCACATCGTTGGAATTAGTACAGAAATATACCATTTAAAATTTAGCAATACAATTTTTCTAAAGTTAAAAGGACTTTTCTGCTAATTTATTTATTTATATATTACAACTAAGATTACAATTACAAATTATAGTCTTGTATTTAATATGAGCAATAGCGACAGAGGCCTTCTGTTCAGGGGAAAGTTAAGAAGGAAAGGAGGAAATTAGAAAAGTGCAGGACCTGGCTTGCCTTAAGCGAAAATCGAACCCGCGACTCTTGGGATGTCAGCCCGGTGCACTAACCTCTGAGCCAAAAAACCAGTCACTTTTCCGCTAATCATTCATAATTCATTTATTTAATTGATTTCTTTTTTTTTTTTTAAGTGAAACTTCTTTAGCGAAGGGGAGTAAATCCAAAAAATATGAAAATGAAATGTGACAGAAATTAAAATGTATTGTATTAAAATGCTTCAGAGACGTAGTGGGGAGACGCACAAAACAATGCGCATTGTCAGTCGTCGACTAACACTCTCACGGTGTATACATGCTTTTGTTCACTTTTTTTAAATCTTAAAAAAAAAAACTATGTTAGTAAGTTTGCTCATTATGGCCCCTAGGCCACCCAACCTGGGGACTAACCGGTTCTCCGTACTTGCTGAGAGCCAAATGTACTATGCGTAAAGCTAAGGCTCTATACAAAACAATCAGCATATCAAAAAAAAAAAAAAAGTGCAAAAAATATAGATAGTATAGATTTATAGATAATATACTCTCTACAAATTTCTTACTCTCTCAGCAAAATTTTACACATACTTCTACAAACAACAACACACATATTAACACACCCTCTAATTTGTTTGATCTTCAAAATGAGTCAAACGATCCAATGGAATTTTTCGATTATTTTAATAATAAACCTTCGCAAATGCATATAATTTTCTGATTTCTCGATTTTTTACAATGTTACTAAATATTTTACAGTTGAATATAAATGGTTACTTCAAGAACTATCATAATTCTAGTTAATGACCTTAATCCGGATTTTATATGCATTCGGGAAACCCATTTCAACTTCAACTCCAATAACATATCCCCACCAAAACTAGACATTGGACACTTTTACTATCTGAGTACCAATCTATCCTCTAAGAAAGGTGTTGGTATCCTTATTAACCAAAATATTCTTCACAAAATCATTAACTTAAAAATCATAAACTTAAATGGATCCACTTGTTCCATGTCTACTGATATTCTTTCAAATCCAAACATCACTTTAATCAGTACGTACTTCCCCCCTCTCAAAATTCTCTACAAATATGTTATATACTGCAACTTATTAAGTCCCCTATACTTTAAGTTGGTGTCTTTAACTCTTGGAGCCCACTATTGGGTTCCAAATCGAAAAACTGGAAGGGTCGTCAAATTGAGATCCAACCTATCTATTCTTAATAACGACTCAGCCATTCAACACACAATACTTTTACGAATGTCGATTTATCACTGATCTCAGCAGCTATGCTACCTTTTTGCAGTTAGAGTATAACCTCTTATTTTACATGGTAGCGACCATTTCCCTATCTCCATAATTATCCGTATCCTTACCACATCTGAAAAATTAGGTACAACATTAAATAAAAAACTGATCCTAGGCATATGTAAAAAAAAAATTAACTGTACATACCCAAGCACCTCTTTTGCAGTAGTAAATTAATGGGGTATTACTGTATACAAAGGATTGCTCCCTCACTATTACTCAGTTTTTGCAGCCGAAGCAGTTGCAATAGTAAAAGCTATTCACATAGCGCAAGCACATAAAGGAAAATATATAATCTGCAAGGATAGCCTGTCAACAATTTTAGGAGTTCGAAATATATATAATAACAACCACATTTTCTGCGAACTCCGCAATTTCTTCATCAAATACAAAAAGAAAATACAACTCATCTGTATTCCTGGCAACGCGGGAATAGAAGTAAATGAACATGATGATACAGCAGCAAAGGAAGCGGGCTATGCCCCATGTCTGACAGTCATCCCAGGCGTAGAACGTGATATTTGGAAATAAATAGAAAAGGCATTATAAGAGGAACTCTCACAATAGCGATCATATAACCGCTGGTATAAAAATTTCAACCCTTCCAAAACACCTATCCACTTCCCTGGCTCCTGCGATCGTTGAACTTGTTCCATGTTGGTTGATTCCTACAATTTTGTTCAGAAGTTTCACTTCAATAGTGTGCTTATACTGTAGGTGAGGCACATTAGTTTTTGTTGAATGGAAACTTCTTAGGCGGCGGTAGGCAAAAAAAGTTGAGAATGGAGAGTCAAATATTTTGTAACGAAATGATTCATAACAACATGCAAACAACCAGGTTGTGCGTTGTACAAAAAAAATATACTTATAACAAATAAAAACAAGTTTAGCTTCGCCAATGCCGAAGTTGATGTATTTACTCTTCACGCAACCCTGTGATTGAGCATTCCGAAATTTTTGATTATTGATTTGATTTATGTTTAGTGCATAGTAGTAACACATACAGCATTTCTGCACTGAGACTTAAATATTTGTATGAGAGCTTTACGATCCAGTAATCTTAGGATCCTAAAATTTACACGGTTGTTGAATATGGGTCAGATACTTGTAGTGTCTAAACGTCAGTTCAATTGGACAAAAAAAAACAAAAAAGTTTTTCTAATGAGAAGCTGAATTGTAATGGGGGGTTTGTATGTATCTGAATCGGCTGGTTCCGACAAATTTACTGCACCTATCTTGAAAGCTTATAGTGTAAAAAATTTTGTTTCCACATGCATGATTTTTTCGTTCACTGTTAGTAGAATCGGCCTGCTTTCGTTATCATGATATTTAATAATAAAATGTCTCGTTCTAACCGTCAGTTTATTGAAAACTTATGATTTGTCTTCTTACACTAAAATCGTCTTTTCATTTGAGTTGTAATTTTTATTTTTTGCATTAAATAAATTTGTCATCATTATTTTTTCTGTAAGCCAATAAACCAATAGTCGTAAAGTTAATGAAAATATTAAACGTCTGTATTTTTTCTATTAAATAAATTTCTTCTGTAATCACATCATCATCATCATCATTATTTTTTCTGTATCGTCAAATTATTTTATATTTAATTTTTATGCCTTGTTTTAGTTTACTTAAAATTGCTTACACAAATTTTATAATTTCTATTTTAATTTTTTTTACAGCAATGTCGGAAATGTTGAAAATTGTGTATTTTAAAGATTTTTTTATTTTTTTTTTAAATTACTTACAAATTATTTATTTATTTCTTTAAAAAAAAAAACCGTTTTTTTCTCTTTCTACTTTTGCGTATTGTTTACTCGTATATTGATTTCCACTTCATTGGCATTGTACGTAATAATTATCAAATTTCTAACAACAAATATGAAACAAATTTCCGAGTAAATATTGTTTGAAAAGACTATTGGCGATATTTATAAGTGTCAGCACCTGCATCGGAATTATCTTTTGCTAAATGGTTAGAGTGATGAAATGCAGCAAAGGATATGTTGAGGTTTTAACAATGTTATGACACTCACTTTAAGTCATAGATATTGAGTTTTGATTATCCACCACAATTTGTGGGAACAACTTCACAGAAAGAACTTTAATGTTTAGTTTAGAATTATTTCTTTAAAAAAAAAAAACCCGTTTTTTTCTCTTTCTACTTTTGCGTATTGTTTACTCGTATATTGATTTCCACTTCATTGGCATTGTATGTAATAATTATCAAATTTCTAACAACAAATATGAAACAAATTTCCGAGTAAATATTGTTTGAAAAGACTATTGGCGATATTTATAAGTGTCAGCACCTGCATCAGAATTATCTTTTGCTAAATGGTTAGAGTGATGAAATGCAGCAAAGGATATGTTGAGGTTTTAACAATGTTATGACACTCACTTTAAGTCATAGATATTGAGTTTTGATTATCCACCACAATTTGTGGGAACAACTTCACAGAAAGAACTTTAATGTTTAGTTTAGAATTATTTCTTTTTTAAAAAAAAACCGTTTTTTTCTCTTTCTACTTTTGCGTATTGTTTATATCGATTTCTACTTCATTGGCATTGTATGTAATAATTATCAAATTTCTAACAACAAATATGAAACAAATTTCCGAGTAAATATTGTTTGAAAAGACTATTGGCGATATTTATAAGTGTCAGCACCTGCATCAGAATTACCTTTTGCTAAATGGTTAGAGTGATGAAATGCAGCAAAGGATATGTTGAGGTTTTAACAATGTTATGACACTCACTTTAAGTCATAGATATTGACTTTTGATTATCCACCACAATTTGTGGGAACAACTTCACAGAAAGAACTTTAATGTTTAGTTTAGAATTATTTCTTTTTTAAAAAAAAACCGTTTTTTTCTCTTTCTACTTTTGCGTATTGTTTATATCGATTTCTGCTTTATTGGCATTGTATGTAATATGTATTATCAAATTTCTAACAACAAATATGAAACAAATTTCCGAGTAAATATTGTTTGAGAAGACTATTGGCGATATTTATAAGTGTCAGCACCTGCATCGGAATTATCTTTTGCTAAATGGTTAGAGTGATGAAATGCAGCAAAGGATATGTTGAGGTTTTAACAATGTTATGACACTTACTTTAAGTCATAGATATTGAGTTTTGATTATCCACCACAATTTGTGGGAACAACTTCACAGAAAGAACTTTAATGTTTAGTTTAGAATTATTTCTTTTTTAAAAAAAAACCGTTTTTTTCTCTTTCTACTTTTGCGTATTGTTTATATCGATTTCTACTTCATTGGCATTGTATGTAATAATTATCAAATTTCTAACAACAAATATGAAACAAATTTCCGAGTAAATATTGTTTGAGAAGACTATTGGCGGTATTTATAAGTGTCAGCACCTGCATCGGAATTATCTTTTGCTAAATGGTTAGAGTGATGAAATGCAGCAAAGGATATGTTGAGGTTTTAACAATGTTATGACACTTACTTTAAGTCATAGATATTGAGTTTTGATTATCCACCACAATTTGTGGGAACAACTTCACAGAAAGAACTTTAATGTTTAGTTTAGAATTATTTCTTTTTAAAAAAAAAACCGTTTTTTTCTCTTTCTACTTTTGCGTATTGTTTACTCGTATATTGATTTCCACTTCATTGGCATTGTATGTAATAATTATCAAATTTCTAACAACAAATATGAAACAAATTTCCGAGTAAATATTGTTTGAAAAGACTATTGGCGATATTTATAAGTGTCAGCACCTGCATCGGAATTAACTTTTGCTAAATGGTTAGAGTGATGAAATGCAGCAAAGGATATGTTGAGGTTTCAACAATGTTATGACACTCACTTTAAGTCATAGATATTGAGTTTTGATTATCCACCACAATTTGTGGGAACAACTTCACAGAAAGAACTTTAATGTTTAGTTTAGAATTATTTCTTTTAAAAAAAAAATGTTTAGTTTAGAATTATTTCTTTTAAAAAAAAAAAAACTGTTTTTTTCTCTTTCTACTTTTGCGTATTGTTTACTCGTATATTGATTTCCACTTCATTGGCATTGTATGTAATAATTATCAAATTTCTAACAACAAATATGAAACAAATTTCCGAGTAAATATTGTTTGAAAAGACTATTGGCGATATTTATAAGTGTCAGCACCTGCATCGGAATTAACTTTTGCTAAATGGTTAGAGTGATGAAATGCAGCAAAGGATATGTTGAGGTTTTAACAATGTTATGACACTCACTTTAAGTCATAGATATTGACTTTTGATTATCCACCACAATTTGTGGGAACAACTTCACAGAAAGAACTTTAATGTTTAGTTTAGAATTATTTCTTTAAAAAAAAAAAAGCCGTTTTTTTCTCTTTCTACTTTTGCGTATTGTTTACTCGTATATTGATTTCCACTTCATTGGCATTGTATGTAATAATTATCAAATTTCTAACAACAAATATGAAACAAATTTCCGAGTAAATATTGTTTGAAAAGACTATTGGCGATATTTATAAGTGTCAGCACCTGCATCGGAATTAACTTTTGCTAAATGGTTAGAGTGATGAAATGCAGCAAAGGATATGTTGAGGTTTTAACAATGTTATGACACTCACTTTAAGTCATAGATATTGACTTTTGATTATCCACCACAATTTGTGGGAACAACTTCACAGAAAGAACTTTAATGTTTAGTTTAGAATTATTTCTTTTAAAAAAAAAAAACTGTTTTTTTCTCTTTCTACTTTTGCGTATTGTTTACTCGTATATTGATTTCCACTTCATTGGCATTGTATGTAATAATTATCAAATTTCTAACAACAAATATGAAACAAATTTCCGAGTAAATATTGTTTGAAAAGACTATTGGCGATATTTATAAGTGTCAGCACCTGCATCGGAATTAACTTTTGCTAAATGGTTAGAGTGATGAAATGCAGCAAAGGATATGTTGAGGTTTTAACAATGTTATGACACTCACTTTAAGTCATAGATATTGACTTTTGATTATCCACCACAATTTGTGGGAACAACTTCACAGAAAGAACTTTAATGTTTAGTTTAGAATTATTTCTTTTTTAAAAAAAAACCGTTTTTTTCTCTTTCTACTTTTGCGTATTGTTTATATCGATTTCTGCTTTATTGGCATTGTATGTAATATGTATTATCAAATTTCTAACAACAAATATGAAACAAATTTCCGAGTAAATATTGTTTGAGAAGACTATTGGCGATATTTATAAGTGTCAGCACCTGCATCGGAATTATCTTTTGCTAAATGGTTAGAGTGATGAAATGCAGCAAAGGATATGTTGAGGTTTTAACAATGTTATGACACTTACTTTAAGTCATAGATATTGAGTTTTGATTATCCACCACAATTTGTGGGAACAACTTCACAGAAAGAACTTTAATGTTTAGTTTAGAATTATTTCTTTTTTAAAAAAAAACCGTTTTTTTCTCTTTCTACTTTTGCGTATTGTTTATATCGATTTCTACTTCATTGGCATTGTATGTAATAATTATCAAATTTCTAACAACAAATATGAAACAAATTTCCGAGTAAATATTGTTTGAGAAGACTATTGGCGGTATTTATAAGTGTCAGCACCTGCATCGGAATTATCTTTTGCTAAATGGTTAGAGTGATGAAATGCAGCAAAGGATATGTTGAGGTTTTAACAATGTTATGACACTTACTTTAAGTCATAGATATTGAGTTTTGATTATCCACCACAATTTGTGGGAACAACTTCACAGAAAGAACTTTAATGTTTAGTTTAGAATTATTTCTTTTTAAAAAAAAAACCGTTTTTTTCTCTTTCTACTTTTGCGTATTGTTTATATCGATTTCTACTTCATTGGCATTGTATGTAATAATTATCAAATTTCTAACAACAAATATGAAACAAATTTCCGAGTAAATATTGTTTGAGAAGACTATTGGCGGTATTTATAAGTGTCAGCACCTGCATCGGAATTATCTTTTGCTAAATGGTTAGAGTGATGAAATGCAGCAAAGGATATGTTGAGGTTTTAACAATGTTATGACACTCACTTTAAGTCATAGATATTGAGTTTTGATTATCCACCACAATTTGTGGGAACAACTTCACAGAAAGAACTTTAATGTTTAGTTTAGAATTATTTCTTTTAAAAAAAAAATGTTTAGTTTAGAATTATTTCTTTTAAAAAAAAAAAACTGTTTTTTTCTCTTTCTACTTTTGCGTATTGTTTACTCGTATATTGATTTCCACTTCATTGGCATTGTATGTAATAATTATCAAATTTCTAACAACAAATATGAAACAAATTTCCGAGTAAATATTGTTTGAAAAGACTATTGGCGATATTTATAAGTGTCAGCACCTGCATCGGAATTAACTTTTGCTAAATGGTTAGAGTGATGAAATGCAGCAAAGGATATGTTGAGGTTTTAACAATGTTATGACACTCACTTTAAGTCATAGATATTGACTTTTGATTATCCACCACAATTTGTGGGAACAACTTCACAGAAAGAACTTTAATGTTTAGTTTAGAATTATTTCTTTTAAAAAAAAAAAACTGTTTTTTTCTCTTTCTACTTTTGCGTATTGTTTACTCGTATATTGATTTCCACTTCATTGGCATTGTATGTAATAATTATCAAATTTCTAACAACAAATATGAAACAAATTTCCGAGTAAATATTGTTTGAAAAGACTATTGGCGATATTTATAAGTGTCAGCACCTGCATCGGAATTAACTTTTGCTAAATGGTTAGAGTGATGAAATGCAGCAAAGGATATGTTGAGGTTTCAACAATGTTATGACACTCACTTTAAGTCATAGATATTGAGTTTTGATTATCCACCACAATTTGTGGGAACAACTTCACAGAAAGAACTTTAATGTTTAGTTTAGAATTATTTCTTTTAAAAAAAAAATGTTTAGTTTAGAATTATTTCTTTTAAAAAAAAAAAACTGTTTTTTTCTCTTTCTACTTTTGCGTATTGTTTACTCGTATATTGATTTCCACTTCATTGGCATTGTATGTAATAATTATCAAATTTCTAACAACAAATATGAAACAAATTTCCGAGTAAATATTGTTTGAAAAGACTATTGGCGATATTTATAAGTGTCAGCACCTGCATCGGAATTAACTTTTGCTAAATGGTTAGAGTGATGAAATGCAGCAAAGGATATGTTGAGGTTTCAACAATGTTATGACACTCACTTTAAGTCATAGATATTGAGTTTTGATTATCCACCACAATTTGTGGGAACAACTTCACAGAAAGAACTTTAATGTTTAGTTTAGAATTATTTCTTTTAAAAAAAAAATGTTTAGTTTAGAATTATTTCTTTTAAAAAAAAACCGTTTTTTTCTCTTTCTACTTTTGCGTATTGTTTACTCGTATATTGATTTCCACTTCATTGGCATTGTATGTAATAATTATCAAATTTCTAACAACAAATATGAAACAAATTTCCGAGTAAATATTGTTTGAAAAGACTATTGGCGATATTTATAAGTGTCAGCACCTGCATCGGAATTATCTTTTGCTAAATGGTTAGAGTGATGAAATGCAGCAAAGGATATGTTGAGGTTTTAACAATGTTATGACACTCACTTTAAGTCATAGATATTGACTTTTGATTATCCACCACAATTTGTGGGAACAACTTCACAGAAAGAACTTTAATGTTTAGTTTAGAATTATTTCTTTAAAAAAAAAAAAGCCGTTTTTTTCTCTTTCTACTTTTGCGTATTGTTTACTCGTATATTGATTTCCACTTCATTGGCATTGTATGTAATAATTATCAAATTTCTAACAACAAATATGAAACAAATTTCCGAGTAAATATTGTTTGAGAAGACTATTGGCGATATTTATAAGTGTCAGCACCTGCATCGGAATTATCTTTTGCTAAATGGTTAGAGTGATGAAATGCAGCAAAGGATATGTTGAGGTTTTAACAATGTTATGACACTCACTTTAAGTCATAGATATTGAGTTTTGATTATCCACCACAATTTGTGGGAACAACTTCACAGAAAGAACTTTAATGTTTAGTTTAGAATTATTTCTTTTAAAAAAAAAAAAGCCGTTTTTTTCTCTTTCTACTTTTGCGTATTGTTTATATCGATTTCTACTTCATTGGCATTGTATGTAATAATTATCAAATTTCTAACAACAAATATGAAACAAATTTCCGAGTAAATATTGTTTGAGAAGACTATTGGCGGTATTTATAAGTGTCAGCACCTGCATCGGAATTATCTTTTGCTAAATGGTTAGAGTGATGAAATGCAGCAAAGGATATGTTGAGGTTTTAACAATGTTATGACACTCACTTTAAGTCATAGATATTGACTTTTGATTATCCACCACAATTTGTGGGAACAACTTCACAGAAAGATCAGACAAAGGACGATTTCAAGCTTAGTCGTTATGCTTTCCTTACGAAAGCTATAAAGTTACATACAATGAATTAAACTTTGTCCTGATGTGACAAAAACCCTTATTCAATCAATCAATGGCAAGGATTCTTAATGAGAAATCTGATATCTAAAGGAAAGCATACAAAATATGTATATAGTACAAGTACTTCTTATAATGTTTGATCCACATATAGAAGTATATATATATTTAAATGTTCAACATCATTTTATGTTAATAGTAGTATATTAGAGTAGGATTAGCCCCCATATTAGCAAATACATAATTTGTGTTAATTGTTATTAAATCAATTTTACAGCTGTGAATTTTATTCACAATATGTACATATTCGACACCCATTACATTGTAAAACCTTTAAATGCCATAAACCTATGCTATTAATGAAACCTGAGGTGAAATACATACAAACACACAATACTATTGTATCATAAGATACCATATCATAACATAATATTGTATAATGCATCTAATTTTAACACACTACAGTTTCGCATCACATCATACCACACCACACCACATCACACCAGGCCAGACCAGACCAGGCCAGACCAGACCACATCAGACCAGACCACACACACCACATTCACCATACTCATTTATTTCAACACTCACCTCAATCACTTACCTCACTAACCTTATACTCAGCTACAAGATATCTATGTATGTATGTATGTATATATAGATCTATTGTATGTGAGTCATGCACTTACTCAACATCATGCTGTGTGCGGTGACAATGACATGAGCGTTGTTCACAATTTCTGCACAATAAATCAATTAGAAAATTGTTTTGAATTATTTATGCACTTATATATGTATGTATGTATGTATGTCTGTATATCTGTATGAATGCATATATGTATGTGTGTTTGTATGTATGTATTGTACATACATAGAAACGTATGTGTTAGTTCACAACAAATTGTTTAGATTTACCAACATTGCGGACAACCAGAATTGGGATTGTGGGAAAGCAAGTGAGTGTTTATTGCGATTAAAGAGTGTGGGGGCTAACAAATTCGACATATAAATTAATGATAGTAGCAACCACAGCCAACATGGCAGCCAGTTAATCATTCCAAATGAAAATGCGAAAAGATTTTCAAATTGTGCCATAACCTCGTACTCGTACTCGTACTCGAACATAGTAGCTATTTGCTATGCTTATCCCATTTTATTTTAATCTACTCTATTTCTACATCTAACTACCCTAAAACTGCTGTCAGCTGTCGCAATGGTCCAATTGGACGATATCATTATATATACTTACTTACTTACTTACTTACATACACAGTACACGAAGTGATGAAGAGCAGACAGTTCAGTCGGTCGGTCGATTGGTCGGTCGGTAGGACTGTTGGTTGGTTGTTTGGTTGTTTGGTTCCTTATTTGGTCTATCAAAGACTCATTTCAGACACAACCATTAGCAACAAATGCTGCTACTGCAAACAAATTAAGGAACGCGGTGTAATGCGACGCGACTCAATGCGACAATGATGATTTTTCGTTTGGCTTCAAATTGGTTTTGGTGTAGATTTTCCCTTTTATATCCCCTACCAATTTATGGGTACACTAACTTTATGCAAATGCATGCAACAATCGCAATTTCATGACAAGTTCTTTGAACAGTTATTTAATTGAATATTACTATATAGTAAAAAGTAATTTTTGTATTCTTTTAGTAATTGGTTAGGTTAGTTATACTCTTATATAATAAATACATATAGTAGCCAATGTTTACAAGTTCAGTTAGATAATAAATACATAGCATCAGTTAATTTTTGTCATTTATGTAGTTCATAAATGAGCTATGTACATACATACATACTTATTTAAATAAAAGTGAAAATTTGCGGAATGTAAAATAAGTTCAATGACAAAATTGTTTTCTGATCTCCTTTCCAGTGATGACAAAGTGGATCATAGTGTAAGAGTCACTGCTCTTGTAACTTTCATTTTGAGGAAATTTTTAAAAAAATTGTTTATAGAAGAATTAGTATATAGTAAAAGTCTAGAAAGTCTAAGCTTCAATTGTGTTATGCAAAAATAGAACTTTTAATTAAGACGAGACCTTTAGAAGATTATAAAATAGTTGGACCTTTTTGTCTTGGTGTTTTGTGATTTTTGTATTTGTTTGGTTAGGCATATGGAGAGTAGTGACTGACTCATGATTATATGTATTAACATTTCAAAGTGACACGTACATAGCGACCGCCATTATCAGTAGCAACAACAACAAAAACAAAAACAATAATGAAAACAACGAAGCCGATAAAGTTAGCTGGTTTGCTGAATGTCGATGTCGGTGGGGTCGATGGCTATGGGTTGGAGGAGGAGGAGGAACAGAAAGAGGCTTCATCACAATCATTTTGACTAGCACAACAATGGTTGGATTTAAGGATTGGCTAGGCTTGGCTTGGCATGGCTTGGATTCAATGGATGTGGAAATGTTTTTCAGTTTCTTCGCGGAAGGCGCATTCGCTTTTCTCGTTTGTGCGTTCATTTGGTCCATTAAATTTTATTGACGCGTGCTTTATACGTGTCGTGTTAAAAATTAAAAGGCACAAATACTCATACACACACACACACACATACACACACACCTATAATATTTAAAAACGCATATATACAGAAGAGAAAATAATCGTAAAATGGGCAATGAAGCAGGAATAATACAACAGCAGGAGCAAGAGTTAAAACAGAAGGAGTCACACCAAGATGATGTAGACCATAGATGCATTAAGCCGCCAACGTGCTCGTCAATTTCGACGACAGCGAAAAAGCACATGAAATCATGTAAAAAATGTAGTATGTACAAGATAAAAATAGGGGAGAGGAAAACGTAACACAAAGAAAATCGTGTGTAACAATATCAAATAATCAGGATGGAAGGAAGAACGAAAATCAGAGACCCAGCATGAGAATGAAAGGATAAAGCGTCGCGTAATTCATGCGTATGACTGCTACCAGCTTTGCAACCAAGCCATAAGCCAGTGAACCATCTACCAACAAACCAACCAACAACCAAGCAATTTTAACCATTTAGTCAGTCAGCTGGTGGGACCCCGTATGCTAGGCTAAAGGAAAAGAAAAGCTATGGCTCTAAAGTTACTGTAAAATGGTTTGAACGTCTGCACAAGCAAAAGTGATAGTTCTGAAGGGAGAAATTGAGAGAGGAAGGAAAGGATATATTGCGAGAACAACAAAGGAGCATACGGTAAAAATAAGAAAAAAAAAAAACAAACAAAAAAAAAAAAACTCAATGAAATCGTGTTGGCTTTAAATGGCAAACGTTTAAAGTTCAAGACTATCAAAAGCATCCTGCCGCAAGGCTACCGTTGTATCTGTGTATATAAGTATGTTTTCCTTTATCAGTGCGAGTGTGAGTGTGAGTGTGCGTGTCCATATGTGTGAGTGTATTTAACACATTTTCATCGTTATAGCCAACGTTGCTGCCATCAGTTTCCAACCTTGCCAGCATTCATATTATCTGTTAGTATGCGTGTTTGCATTTTGTCTTTCGCTTTTTGCTCTTATTTTCCATTTCCATTTTCATTTCATTTACGTTGGTGACCACAACACAACAAAACACAACAGGACACAACCGAACTGAATCTAACAGAGAACAGAGAAGCATCGTGTACTCGATCTTGTCCCAACAATGACAATTGCATTGATATTCATCAGTTGCCACCTGCCAATCAGACAGCCAGTCAGGCAGGAAGGTAGGCAAACAAGTGAACGATGGTTGATTCTCTACCAAAATCAACTTAAAGTTGACGCGCTTAAAATTTCACGTTTCGTCTGACCAATCGAATAACCAGTAAAAGGATGATATGCCTTGAGTTGCTTGCTATGCCAATCTTTCTCTGTTTCTACGATTCATTGAACCAACTGAATTGTATTAAATTGAAGTGGCAAATGGAGATTTTCAGTCTACTGAGTGGAAGAAATAAAGTACAGTCGATGCTAAAAAACTTGGTCAATTTTATTATAAAATTTTCTAGTACAACCATAGGTTTCCAATTGTCCCTTTGCATAGATCACATCTTTGATAGTTTAAGATGTCACAAAGGCCAAGATATCATTAACCGATAGTGTTATACAGGTTCAAAAGAAACTTCTACAAAAAAAAAAAAAAAATAAAATACAATTACCTAACCAATGTTCTATTTTACTTGCATGTTGTTTATTAATCTGTTGAAACATTTATATCTCAGTTAAATCATATCAAAGATATCTTTTTTCTGATATATTCTCATATTCTCTAGATCCAAGCCCGTTGCATTTCTCTATTTAAGATTTTTGTGATAGTATACAAACTACCAATAAATTGTCACTTTCAATTGAACACTTTTCTTCTGGAATGTTTTTTAACTAGACCAAGACCATAAGTTACTTCAATGAGACATCACGTGGAACAAAAGTAAATTTATTCTAAAATGTAAATACGCTCAATATTTTAGTAACAAAAAATGAAAAAAATATAGTTAATAGATTTCTAAGGTCACACATAAACAAGAAGCAATTTTTTTGCCCCAATAAATAGAGTTTTTTTTTTATTAGCATGTATTAATGGAACAATTGTAGTAATCTTTATATTAATTGTCCCATCTATTGAAATGATAAAATGAGACTTAGTCTTCTTTTATTTACAATACAATAATACCCTTTACAGGGTGTCCCAACATTTACGCAAGATTTAAATTAAACAGAATTACAATCTTTAGTAATTTGATTGATATTTTTTTTATTGAATTATAAAGTATATAGGATATGGAAAGACATATAGGTCAAATGGCCTCCACGACTTTGCTGGCACATACGCACTTTTTGTCGAAATTTTCCATGACGATTTTGCATAAATATCATTGAATTTCGTTTCGTTTATGCAGCGTTGAATTTCCTCTTTACCTTTGACTTCAAATAACCCCATAAAAAGATATCTAAAGGTCTTAAATTACATGATCTAGGGGTCCTGATCGTCGAAACGAGAGAGTACACGACCTGGAAATGTCTAATGCAGAAATTGAATTGTTTCACGGGCTGTGTGGCATGTGGTACCATCTTGTTGAAACCATATATTGCCCACATCAATATCCTCCAATTTCGGCACAAAGAACTGTGTTATTATGTCGCGATATCGAACACCAGTAACAAGTCACTGCTTGAGCAGCCTCAGTTTCAAAAAAGTATGTTCCAATGATGCACAAATGGTACCAAATTCAAATGTTGCGTTGTTTTTGAAATACCTTTTATTATAATGTAAGAACTGCCATTTAGTAGTATTTTACTACTTCATGAGATTTCCGATTGATGAGGTACCAAGTTATCAAATCACTGAATCCCATTTTTCTTTGTTACCGATAGATAGCATGTGAACTTTTTGTCGCATAACGTTGACCGCAAATGTCTTTGCTTGTGAACGAGGAAATTCTTCAGGAACAATCGTCAAAAAAAAAAAAAAAATAATAATAATAATAAGACTTCTTGATCTCAAGTTTGATAGCTTTTATCAGATGCAAAATACCCAAAACTGGTATGAATATGTATGTTTTGTGAACTAAAAGTACTTATTTACTTTTTGTTTCTTTGAATTACACAAAAACTTTTGGAATTTGATTCCTTGTTGAAGCTCTATTTATACCAGTACAAACTTAGTTTACCATTAGTATTAATGTGTATTGAAGTAACATATTTCAATTTGCACTGAAAATTGAAATACAATTACATTTTAAAACTATACATACAATGGAAAGTAAAATTGATCAGATATTTTGCAATTTTAGTCCTTAAAACAAAATATATTTGACATTTTATTTTTTTATTTTATTCCATTTAACAATAATCTTCAGTTTTATTCAAAAAAGAAAAACAAGAAATATATTAATTTTTAGTTAAAAGTGAACAAAAAACTAAGGAAACTTCATGCAGGAAATTATGCACATTTTGTTCAATTTAAAAAAAAAATTTTTTTTGAATTTTGGCCCAAAACCCTTTATTGGTTATATCAGTATATCAGCATTCTCAGACCTATTTTCTACCAATTTGTAAACTTGGGTACTTGAAATAAATTTCATATATGATGAATTTTTTCTCCAAAGTAAATCTGCCATAGTGATGTCTCTATTAGATTTTGTAGGCTTCTCATTCTCCAATGACCCCAGACTTTGAGCCGGCCAATCTTGCAAACTTAGATAGTAACTCTGACTGCTAACTTTGGGTATTAATCGCTTTTGATCATCATCTAGCAGGAAAATCTCTTTAAGCTTTGGATGCGTCCACAAAGGCGTTTAAAAATCCGTATTTGACCTGAATTTTTGTTTTTATGAGACCATATAATATATTTTAACTAAGGGAACCCTTTTATACATACTGAGTATCTCTATTTCTTTTTATCTGACGTTATATCTTCGCTTGGAATCTGAGAATCCACTAGGCATGATGGTTTGGAGTCCTGAACTCCTGTATGTATATTTGTCTGAATTGGTTTATCAATCCATGTGCTTATCACCGTGTTCTTAAGTCTTCACAGACAGGCGAGTACGTAAAACACTGGTACTTCATTCTACGAGTATTACTACATAATCTGTTCTTAACCTATGACATCTAGAACTATATTGTGCGATAGCAAATATTCAATAGGCACAATCTCTTGAGTTGCCACTTTGTTTTTCAGTTATCGAGTAAATTGATTATCAATTCATTAGTTTATTGATTGAGCCATTTATTGTACCTTTTACTGTGTCATCTTATAATTTTCATTACATTTGTGACCTGGAGTTACTTACCTATGTAGATATGTATCTTATTTCATTATGTATTGTATTATTAACTATGGTAACTAATTTGATTCAGCTGCTGTTTCCCATAGTTGGTTTCTATGTGATTTTGCTTTGCAAAGTCTGACTGTATTCTCAAGACTGTGATTCGATATTTTTCTGCTTAATAGCCAGTGTGTTTGGCACTTTTTTCTTTTGTTATGTGCTCCTTCTAAATTTATGCGGTATATAACGCTATGAATTCATAAGTATAGAATACGTTTTTTATTGCAAAAAAAAAAAAAAAGAAAAAAAAGTTTCTATACTAAACTTAGACAAATCTTCTTATCTCTACTTTTATTTTAGTATTTTTAATTATTATTAACACATTTTTTTGACCAGTAGTGTTGTTGTATACTAGGTTGTAGTATATTATAGAAGAAATTTCATTGTTTTATACTTTGCCTAGTTTGAGATACTTAAGTTGGCTTATTGTGTTCTATTTTGATCTGCTTGGGGTATGAGGTTTTTGAGTTGTTTGTGCGCATATTATTGTGTGTAGTGTGTGTGTGTGTGTGTGTGTGTGTGTGTGTGTGTGTGTGTATGTATCGTTCTTTAGTTCATAGAATAAATTGAACCATCAAGTATTGCCTCTATTCGATTCGTTTGGATTCTATTTTGTTCTGTTCGATTTGATTTTCGTTCTGTGAAAAACTGTATAACGTGGCGTATAATAAGCAATTAGCACGCTCTGCTTGTCATCATCCTGCTTGGTTGACTCTCTTTTGCCTGTTGCTCTTTGTTGTTTTGTTTTCCACACTTGTACTTGTCCAATTTGATACCCTAGGAAGCCATGGAGTGTATAGTTGGTATATGTGAACTGGGAAAACTTTTAATTGCTCTCTGTGGTATTAAGTGCCATGGTTGCCACCGTTGGCTTGGTTTGATTCGGTTCGGTTCGGTTCAGTTTGGTTTGGTTTGGTTTGGCCTGGTTTGCTGATGGATTGTTGAATCGCATTCGTTGAGATTCGTTAAAGTTCGAGCACAAGTACAAGTAGAAGTACAAGTACAAGTATGAAGTATGTTAAAAAAAATAATGATGATGATGATGGCAAGTGGTCCTGCAAGTGATGCCAATAGATTGTTTTTCAGAATCGAGAAGAATGAACCCATTTAAGTAGTGAAACATAGTAAAATCTACAAAGCAATCATATACGAGTATATTGTCAAAAGCTATCTAAAATTGACCTTCTTCTTATTTGATTTGATCTTTAAATCTACAGACAGTTTCTGTACGAAATTCCATATTTTATTTTATGATTTTCTTCTAGATTGCCTTATAACTTTTGTCGTATACAAAATATTGTACTTAGGCATTTAAAAAAAAATATTATTGCATACTTTTTGGTCATATATGTAGTATTTCTATTTATTCTGCTAACCCATGAAACATCTTGCCCTCAAGGGGCGTTATCGCTTACTTTGGGAACCTATGCACTAGACTAATTATAAAGACGCTGACGGAACCGCGAAATTTCGTCTTTGATTACAGAGTCTTTATGCATCCAAATTGTAAATATTGTATAGAATGTGTCACATTAAACTCTTTAGCATTTGTTCCATGTGATTCATCATTTTCTAGTTGGACAACTACAGCTTCTTTATCTATATTTGTAAAAGTACAAGTTGTAAGTGGAGTAGTTTATTCGAATTCTACTGTAAATAAAACAAATATTATTTTCTTGCATGCAACAAATAAGAGGCAAATGTGTTATATACAATGACATCTTCAAGTCTCGATGATGTCCTCAAGTCTCGATGATGTCAAGCATAAAATTCTTCAAATACGGGTATCAAGAACCCATCCATAAAAATATTCTGGGTACCTAGCCATGAAGGGATCACCGACCCAGCTGCTAAGCAAGTATCGTAGCCACCATCGATAACCATAGTTCCTTCCAACGAAAAGAATATGCCTATGAATCACAGCCATTCTCGTTAATATGAAGCCTAGCTGGCTTTTCACGGCAGGTTTTTTCATATATTTGAACCTTTTTATAGTGAAGTCCTACGTAGCGAATTTTCATTTACGTAAAATAAATATTCAGGGGTACCATAGAAACCTCTTCCTCCTCAATTCCACAAGATTTCCGATTTTTGGTGCCATACAGGAGTTTTTGAATCCTCCTGCGTTTGGTTTATATAATATGTTATTTTCTCCCATAAGAATATTTTTTTTAAAATAAAACCATTGCTACGAATGGAGAGATTATATTTTTTCAAAGTAATCTGCATAATTTTTTATAAAACATTTCATTTGTTTAAACTATTAATTCACCATTTTACGAAATATCTGGTAAGCCTCCCTCAGTCGACAAAACCAATCGAGCAAAGGGTTGCAAACACGTTTCAAATGTAATGTTGAATTTTTTTTTTTTTTTAAAGAATTGTTGCAATTACAATTTTAAAAGTATAATTATAATAAATTGACATCTTAATTTTTCTTTAATGGAGAAACGTTTGTACCGTTTTTTTTTTTTTTTATCAAAAATATTAATAATAAAACGAGTAACAAATTTTAGTATTTACAATGGTTTTATATGCTGACAGCCCTATTAAGACAAGCATAAAATTCAATTGAAGCGGTTTGGTTATTCGATAAAAACACAGCGGAAAACGAAACCTCCCGAAGTTCTGTGGCACATACAGTTTTGTCGGTGAAAACGCCGAAAAAAAAGAGGCGGAAAGATTACCAAGACCCAAATAGCGATAATATAGAACTCAAAATGTCACAAACACCGATAGAATTCCTAAAATGAGCTTTAAAATTCTTATTAGAATTTGACGGTTCGTTAGAAAATTAACAAACTTTCCTTTCTTCTTTAAATGTCATTAATAGTAATTAATAATCACAACAATGACACCGTAGCAATAAAATCGAAATTAAAAGGTACGGCTGTAAATTTGATTACTGAACAAGAAACTTCTATAGGAAAAGTAATCGACAAATTGTGAACTTCTATTAGAGGAGATCCGGTTGAACTAATCACTGCAAAACTAATTAACACAAGACAATACTCCAAATCAGCAAGCAATTTTGCAAAAGAAATTGAAGAATTAACAAAGGAATTGGAGAACGTGTATTTACATGACGGTATAGACCCACGACATGCACATGCAATCATTCAAAATACAAACAATGACAAAGCAAAATTGATAATGGGCGCAGGTACATTCACAAGTATGAATGATGCCTTAACATAATTTATCAATTGTTGAACAGAAAGTCGGCAACTAAATATTCTATACTTTAGAGGTGGTCGTGGTAGGAACTACCACAATAACAATTATGGTAATATTTTCAATGGAACCACCAATATCAATCCTAATTATAACCTTCGTAAACAAGGAAACGGTCATTACTAAGGTCGTGGACGTGGCCATAGAAATGGTCGTGGAAATGGTGGATACCAAAGAGGAAGATATAATCAGGATAACAGACAAAGCGGAACAATAAACGTCACACAACATTCGGAAAACTACAATGCCCCAGGTACTCAATAAAGAAAAATAAAACACAGAAAATCTACTCAATAAATTTAAATTTTGCCAACTATATCTCTACAGAATCAACATTAAATAACAAAATGACTGCATTCCTTATTGACACAGGTGCAGATATATTATTCATAAAAAGAAGTCAGATAATAAACTTAAAAATAAATTCAAAATCAAATATAAGCCTTAATATGGTACAAGCGGAGCTAAAAATCAGAAGTTTCCTTATCAAACATGATTTCCATGTAGTAAATGATAACTTCCCAAAACCATCAGATGGAACCCTCGGTTTGGAATTTATCAAAAAATATAATTGCATTGTAGATTACAGAAAAGACGAAGATTGGTTTATACTAAGACGAGACAATAACGCAAAAACATTTGGATTTAGAATGCGAAATTCTCTGAAAGTAAATTCAATAACTCTTCCTTCAAGGTCAGAAGTAATTAGACACACAATAGTCAACTCTAATGCAAAGAACATATTAATATCAATATCACAAATAATCATATTTACATTCCTGACATCATCGTCACAACAAAAAGTTTTTTATATATGATATAGCAGCTTCAGAATATGACAGCCCTATATAGTACACAAAAATTTTTTAAAAAACAAAAACGAAAAACGATGGTAGTAATAGTAGTAGCAGTCTTGATCAACTAGGAAAAGCATATAAATATTTTTCATGTTTAGATCTAAAATGTTTTCATCATATCGAACTTGATGAAGAATCAAGGGATATAATTTCATTCTCAACAAACAAGGGTTACTTTCGATTTAAACGTATACCATATGGATTAAACCGAATCAAGCATTTCTAAACATGGATGACTTAGTTGTATTAGTTCGCTCTGAAAAAACATGTGTTAGATAACTTTTCTGATGTTTTTGAAATATGCCGAAAATACAACCCAAGGCTTCAACTAGATAAATGGTTATTTTTCAGTGATGAAGTGACTTACCTAGGTCATCAATGCACAGACAAGGGAATAAAGCCAGATGACAATAAATTCCAAATTATATTAGATTATCCAACACCCACAAATGCTGATGCAACCAAACGTTTTACTGCATTCTGCAATTATGATGGACGTTTTGTTCCTATTTTTGCGGAACATGCACGCCCCTTAACAAGATTTAGTAAAAAAAAAAAAAAAAAAATGGTCAACAGAATTTGAAGATGCATTTAATTATCTTAAAAATGCACTTCTAAGCCCTCAAATTTTACAATACCCGGAATATGAAAAATAATTCTAATTAACCACGGACGTAAGTAAACACGCTTGTGACCGCGGTACTAAGTCAAGAGTATAACGACATGCAACTACCAATTTCTTATGCTTCAAGATCATTCACAAGAGGCGAAAGCAATAAATCCACTATAGAGCAAGAGTTAGCCGCAATACATTGAGCTATAAAATATTTCCGACCATATATTTATGGCAAAAAACTCCTAATTAGAAGCGATCATCGAACATTATCATATTTATTCTCAATGAAAAACCCATCATCCTAGCTCACTAGAATGAGACTTGATCTAAAAGAGTACGATTTTACAATAGAGTACCTGAGGGAAAAAGATAACTATTCTGCTGATGCTCTATAACGAATAGAATTTATTGACATTAAAATCATATAAACAGAGACACAGAAAATCCTAAAAGTAACAACTAGACAACAAAGCAATACAAAACCCATATTAACGAAAAAAAGGCAATAATTTCAATGAAACATTAATAAAGAAGCTATACCTATGTATATAAGACGTTTCAATGGATAAAAAATAGTTCAGAAATGGACAAAATAAAAATAAAAGTAGGGAAAAAGTTGGTTGACACTATTATTATATCCGACATTGTTGTTCATAAAGAGATTGAATTAAATCAATTATTTTTAAAGCTTGAAAAATTAGCTGGCAATAGTTTCAGATATCAATAAATGATAATCGGTTACAAAAGATACAAATTAGTAAATTAAAAAAAATAGCAAATACAAGAAAGCAAGTTGAGCTTGCACTACTCCCTGGTCTGACTCACATTGTCAGAGATAATGATAAAAAGGAATTAATGAAGAAATTTCATGATGACCTGATTTTCGGAGGTCATGCGAGAATACAGAGAATACTACGTCTACAATATGGTAGCTGATATACAAAAATATATCAAAATATATCAAAACATATCAAAAATGCAAACTTCATAAAATAACAAGACCCACAAAACAACCAATGATTATTACAGAAACACCGCAAAAAGCATTTGACATTGTCCTAATAGACACAATTGGCCCATTACCTCGAAAAGAGTGGGGCAATATTCGAAAATTGCATACTTATTTACGGACCAATGAAGAAAGAAATAACGGACATGGGAACATAATATACAATAACAACCAATTACTATAAGAACTATTAAAACTATTAAACATAAATTTTACAACATCTGCAGCCTACCACTACCAAACCTTAGGGACTGTCGAAAAAAATCATAGAACGTTCAACTAATACATAAGAAATTATATTTAAACCGAACGTGGCGACTGGGATAACTGGCTTAAGTACTACACGTACTGCTACAATACAACGCCTTCAACAGTCCATGATCACTGCCCATACGAATTAAAATTCGGCGATATCCCAAACATTTATGAATTCCTTAAAGGCGTAGTCTGAATCTGGAATACAATACACATTCTTTCCTGTTGATAGTTGGCGGGATGCTGAGTGCTTGTCTTGTTGGATTTATTTGTTTATAAAAGTGGGAGTATTCGTTCCATATTGCATTCAATTTCTCTGCTGTTGTGTTGTTTACCAGGTTCTTGATGTCATCTTTATTGGACGTGTTGTGGAGTAGAAGTGGAGCTCGTGCTGCAGATTTCGCTGCAGCGTCAGCTTGTTCGTTACCTGTTATTCCTACATGGCCAGGTATCCACATCAGCCGAATTTTGTTGTGATGATTTATAATTAAGTCTCTTATAATGCTGACTGTTGATTCAATGTTGTTGATATTCTTAACAGCTAAGAGAGTTGACATCGAGTCAGTGCAAATTATAAATATGGATTTTTTATTTATTGATGCATATTCTACGGCAGTAAGTATGGCTGCTGCCTCTGCGGTGAAGATTGAGGTGTATATTGGTAATATGGCTGATTTAATAATGTGGTTTTCTGCGGAGATAACGCCGAAAGCTGTTATAAATTTCCATCTGGCGAATTTCTCACGGAAGCAATTGAAAGCTACTCTGTATTCTGCGTTTGGCGTTGTCTCTTTTTTATATTTGGCCATTTGGAGCATTATTGAGTCAGCTTTAAGATACCATGGAGGGAGTTTGTATCTATATTTGCGTTGAGGAGAGATGATTACATCCAGTTCAGTTGCTTTGTCTATGATTAACTGTAGGCTTGATGCTAATCTAGTTTTCCTCTTACGTTTTTGATTGTAAAAAAAAAAAAAAAAAAGAATAAAAATAAAAACATATACGACAAGAAAATTAACAAATTAAAAATAGAAATCGGTCAGTTGATATATGTCAACAACCTGGCAGGACATAAAATGGACACACAATACACTGGACCATATAAAGTAACAATGATTGTTAATAACAATAACTGCACAATCACAGACAGTAAAAAGAATGGACTGTACACATAGACAGGTTAAAGAAATAAAAAAAAAATAAAAATAAAAATATGTTTATTAAATTTTAAATAAAAACAACATATAAATAAAAAAAAATTACTAAATATGTGTTTAGCGCTGTGCAATCCGGCGGACTTCTTGCGTCGTTTTGTGATTGTCGACGGAACATGGATTCACTGGTACACAACAGAGACGAATCACCGAACGATATTGCTCTTTTTTTATTTTTGTAAAACTGACCGATACGCTCGCTTCCAAAGGCTATCAAAACAAACCTAATGAAGGGAATTGACTGAAACTTTGACAGTAGGCTACTAAAAGATTGTACTGCACGATGGTAATACTCTTTTGTAATAGCAGCGCCATCGGGCGGTGAGGCTAACTACCCTCGATTGATTGACCCTCGTCTGACTACAGTAATTTTTTTATGTGATCTCCTTTTCATCCTAATTCATATGCATCAATTGTTATTGCATTAAGAAATTTAGGTACTTTAAGATCATTTTATCGTTCCTTTTTACATTGTTATTTGTTTACAACATTCATAATCAACCGTTATGAATGCTGTAAACTATACTAATCACTTTAAGAACCGTAGGTTAAGAATAGTATAAATAGAGACACAATTGTAACATAAGATCAGATAACTCAAACACTAACTAAGATCCAAGTGATCCTTTGCTTATAATAATAATAATTAATACGTAAGCTATGACCTAAGTGGTCTTTTGCTATCAGAATAAACATATTAAAATATAAATAAACTTCTTTTAAATTACAGTTGTCCGATTCAATGGTCGATTCAACAAAGAATCGATTCTTGCTTGGTGGAATAATCCAGGATTTCCAACAAATAAAATAATGTTGACTATTGGGAGAAGCGCTTGTTTCTCAAGGCTAAACAAAATACATGAACGTTATCGCTGGAATACCTTATTCTCCATGGGCTGTACATATAACTTAATCGCTTCCCTAACATCAATTTCAAGGCACTTCGTTTGTCGTGGTGTACAAACGCAGTTTTACTGTATCAAAAGGATTCCTTCATCACTATGTACTGTAGTTCCGAGTTCTTACATCCGAAGCCATTGTGATAGTAAAAGATATTGACTTGCGCAAGCAAATAAAGGGAAGTAAATAATCTGCACAAATAGTCTGTCAATCGTCTAAGAGAGTTCTGTGCGAACTCTGGTGCATCTTTTTATCAAATACAACTTATTTGGGTTCCCCATCTTCTAGGAATGGAAGTCAATGAGAATGCTGATACTACAGAGAACTAAAAGATATGGAACTTACCCAATGGTGTTCATATTACCACTGGTATAAGATATCCGTTGGAATAGAAATTCCCATTCACTTTCGTGATTCTTGCTGATCCTCGAATTTCTTCAACTTTTGTTGAATTGAGAATCGAGCACAGTCACACATTCACCAACATTCTTACGACGGTCGACGGACGTTATCCTAGCCTTCAGCAAACAAGAAGTTTACGTAGTTCAAGTTGGAAACACTTTTGTGAAAGTGGTTTTAAAATAAACAAAAGTTTAAGAATAAACTAAGAGTTCGTTCGTTGGGAAAACAGAACAGAATATTTGAATTAAAATTATTTTTAAAAGGACTTTCAACTTTTACTCATGTTCATTCATCTTGATGACCTAAGACTTGAATATGCAATATGTACGATATATCAAAATCTCCGTAGAAGTCATAGTAGACTTAAGGATGCCAAAATAATAACTAAATAATTTACTCATAATATCACTTGCTAGCAATTTTGATGATATCAATCAACCTTTTTTGGTCCTTTATTATAACTGGATACTGGGAGAAACTATGTGAATGAAATAAATAATAATAAACAAGTGAAATAATGTGGATTGTTACAGCTATTGTAGAAATGACCTTATTTACTTGGAAAGACATAGAAATTTGAATTGTACGCTTTGTAAACTTAACGAAATTCAGAACAGCATTCATTTCTTATGTAATTGTATCTTATTAAAAAGACTTTTTGAAAAATATAATACAGTAAATGTTACAGGCAATAGTGGATGCAGAAATTTAGTTATTGTTAATTTGTGATGGCCTTTTCAATATATAAACAAAATAGATAATTTTAGGGCATTTATCACTTGATTTGCTTATATGGTAAGTATCTTTTTTTTCTTGTTAAAGTTATTCAGTAATAAAAATTATAAATTGTTGGAATCAATAAAGAATAATAATAATAAGAACACTAGTTTACAAATTTTGAAATTTTTTAAATACATACTTTTTTTTTTTGAATGTAAGGCGGTATTCAATCACGTTACATTTTTTTAGTATGAGAATAACTTGTTTTTTTTCCACCTACGTGCATCGTCAACTTGAATTTTATATTCAGAAGAAGTCAAATTCTCAGCAGTTATTTGGTCAAAAAGGATGAGTTTTGCTTTCGTTATTATATTCTAGGGCTCTTCCATCTAAATATTAAATTGATTGATTGTAAGCTGTATTACTTCCGGTAATAAGTATAAAACCATCTTATCTATTGGCCATGCTGTGAACAGTAAAGAAACTTAACAAACAATGACTGCTTTAATGCAAATGATATAATATGAACAGCATAACTCGAAAATATATGGTTAAGTGGGAATTTTTGTCGGTACACAGGTCCTAAGGTTTGAACATGTCTCTTAAGATACATTTCCTGCATTCACATCAGGACTTTTTTCCTGAAAACCTGGGCGTAGTGAGTGGCGAACAGGGCGAACGTTTTCACCAAGAACTTAAAATTTTTGAAGTTAGACACCATTTGTGTCATGTTTTTGGGATGAAAATATGTTAGGGAACTACTGCTGGTCT
This sequence comes from Amiota minor, assembly GCA_037043295.1. Taxonomy (NCBI): domain Eukaryota; kingdom Metazoa; phylum Arthropoda; class Insecta; order Diptera; family Drosophilidae; genus Amiota; species Amiota minor. Next base: position 791,679 of record JBAMAW010002171.1, read on the forward strand.
ATTTAAGAGAAACAGATTAAGAAGATTATAAAAATGGGCCAAGTGCGAGTCAGACTCGTATACGGAGCGTTCTGTATCAGACTGGGGTTTGTATAGGAAGTACTCTCCATAATGGCCTATTTGACTGATTCCAACAAATGTACCGCGCATATATAAGAAACTTATAGTGTCTAAATTTCAGTTCAATAGTCCAAAAAACAAAAAAGTTTTTCGAATAAGAACATGAATTTTAATTTTTTTCGTAAGAGGTACCCTTTCTAGTGCTCCGATCAAACTGAAATCTTAAGACTTTAAGTTTCTAATCCACACCCACCAACCAAGAAAATTTCAAGATCGTGGGATTACTGGATCGTATAGCAACCCTAAATGAAGGAATAGGAAAGTGGTTATTGTTACAATTATACGAAGTGTTAAATAGAAGCTTAAATATACAATATTATTAATAAACTTAACTATAGAGGGGTGCTACAGGTGCTAGTGTTTTCGGCTTCGGAAGTTTTGCAATCCTCTCGACAAAACTGTAGGTGCCACAGAGCTCCGAGGGGTTTCGTTTTTCGGAGTGTTTTTCCAAATATCCGAACTGTTTCAATTCCATGTTGTGCTTGTCTTAAAAGGGCTGTCAGCATATCAAACAATTGTACTAAAATTTGTTATTAAATTTATTATTAATATTATTGATAAAAAAAAAAAAAAAACGGTACAAACGTATCTGCCATTAAAGAAAAATTAAGATATTAATTTATTACAATTTTCCTTTTAAAATTGTAAAAGAAAAATTTAAAAATTTTCTTTCCGCCAAATGTAACAATTTGCAAAACTCTACTTGTACATTAATTCTGTGGTTTTCTGTGACTGCCGCTTATCACCTGCTTTTTGTTTGCAGTACAAGTTCTTGCAACAATTCTTTGCAAAAAAAAAAAAAAAAAAGAATTCAACATTACATTTGAAACGAGTTTACATCCCTTTGCTCGATTGGTTTTGTCGACTGAGGGAGGTTTACAAGATATTTCGTAAAATGGTGAATTAATAGTTGAAACAAATAAAATGTTTTTTAAAAAATTATGCAGATTACTTTGAAAAAATATAATCTCTCCTTTCGTAGCAATGGTTTTATTTAAAAAAAAAAAAAAACCAATTATGCAAACCAAAATCTGGTGGATTTAAGGAGGAAGAGGTATCTGTGGCACTCCTGATTAACTGTCTTTTCCAATTCGAATATTATAATCGTTGTAAATGCAATTTTTCGAAAATCTATTTTATCACTGATCGCACGTCGACGCAATATGATGTGAAGACAATGATGGAAATGTAAAATGGTACCCTCCTTACTTACTGAAACCAAAGATGTTTGACATCAAAAATTTTTTTATATCATTATTCATTTGTATCTTTCACCATTTACCTATTTACCCATTCTTAAAACGATTTAACAGTTTAATATGTTTCAATGGGGGTGTTTGTAGCTAGTCAGTAGTATGTATGCGTGTGTAATTTTGTCATTTTGTTACAACATAACAATTTTATTTGTATTGTTGATGCTCCTATTATTATTATTATCATTGTTGGCGTTGGTGTTGATGTTGACTTGACAATTTTAAGCTGTTCCTGGTGTTTTCACTCTGCATTTCTTTGCATCCTGTAGTGTCTTCTTCATATATTCTATTGTCTGTATTATATTGTATTGCTCTCCAGACACATGGATGTATATTTGTATATATTTTTTTTTTATAGCTGTTCACACCTAAGTGAAGCATAAAAGCCTTTCTAACCAAACACTCATTGCCTGATTTTAAGGACCATTTTTCAATTTTTGCTTGCCTTTTTTTCTATTATTCACGAACCTTTTTGTCGGGTCTGTGGTCTTTAGCTTTCTTCATTTGCCACTTTTGAAGAGCCTGTAACAGCAACAACAACAACAACAACAATAACAACAACAACAATAATAACAACATATAGCAGGTAGTATGTGTAGGTAAGTGATTATATTATGAACTGATTTAAATGCTATTTTTGTTTGCTTGTTTGTTTGTTTATAAGCCGATTTCTTTAGTCGATTCAATGAAGCTGCAGTCCAATAAACTGTATTAAGTACATACATAGTACAATCTTTTGTTTGATTTTATCTTCATGCTGTGTTTATTAATGAGTTGAGTATCACACCTAATATTTGTTAACATATAAAATCGAGAACAAATATGAATATAGTACGAGTATGTATCTATATATCTTCTATGTATGAGGGATACACTTACCTACGAAAATATTACAACAGAATAATAGATATAATGGTTGTGGTGGTAATGATGGTGATGATGATGATACCGTTACTAATACTTTGGGTCTGGGTTGCAAGAATAATAAAAACAATAACAACACAAATAATCTAAAGCACAAATAATTTCAACAAATTCATGTAAAGGAAATGATGAGGTATGAATAGAAGGTACAGATAGAAGTGTACAGATACATTCCAAGATTGTTTGTTGTTTAGTCAGTTGGATAGATGAATGATTGAATGAATGGATAAGCAAATGTTTTAATGCTTCATGGGGTTTGCTAAATGTTTAAATACTTAAATTATTGGGCGTTTTGGTTTGTTAAGATTCAATATTGGTTGTTTAGGTGGTTGTATGATTGGATAAATGTATCCTTAAACTGAATGAACTCTCGCGATTATTATTGTAGATACAATTTTGAATGTGAATGTGACATTAAACTAGAAGTTAGCAGCTGTAAAACATTTTATCTTTATTGTTTTTGTGTGATACCTTTAGAGTCTTATTGTTCTATATATTTGTTATTGTTCTTTGTGTAAAGTGAAGTGCTCTGTTCTGGTCTGGTCTGGTCTGGTCTAGTCTAGTCCGGTCAATTCATTCTCAGTCTCTATACTTGTACTACATATACACATGTGTTCACAATTTCCTTTTAGGCTTACATCATATTCATTTGGCCTCTTCATTGTGTGTCCATGTGCGTTAAATGCATGCATTTATTTAGATTTGGAATTTGTTTTGAGCTCACATTCATATACACAGATACGGACACTGGAACGGACAGTGGAACCGACACAGATACAGACACGTGCATACACGCACATACTCATAATATGGTACTTTAGATATCAAGCAAGTGTATGAGGCTTTATGGCAGATGCCAAAATTAGAATAGAGATTATATTATATTGTATAATGCTGCCACATTCAGATTGGATTGGGTTGGTTCGGCTAGGCTGGGCTGTGTTTGGCATAGCATGGCATGTTTGTCATAAGATGATGACTTGATTTACGTACATCCACATATTTATACAACCACACATACCATATATCACTCCATTCATACGTTCCTCCAACCATCCATTCGTTCATACATTTATGCATGCACATATAGTACGAGTACTTTGAGCTGATTATTTTGTTGATGTCGAATGAGTATATTTCAGTTTCCATTTTTTCTTTCAATTTAATTTTAATTTTTTTTTTGCTATTTCTATTACACGTGTTGGAGTTGTTGTTGCTGTTACCATTGTTTATGATGTCGTTGTTTTTGCTATTGTCGCTGTTGTTACCGATGTCTCCTATGTTTATGTTTTTGGATGAATTTTGTGAATAATGAAAGGCTGAGGTTCAAGCGCAACGCATGGTTTACGTAGACAATTTACGTAGCTGAAATTCATTTTCATTTCCGGCATTTTAAAATCTCAAAAGGGCGGAAATTGATTGTGGCAACACCGTGCAAATCAACGAATAAATAAGTGCTTATCTGTGTGTGTGTGTGTGTATGTGTGTGTGTATGCGCATAGATAAGTGAAAGTGTGTGTGTGTGTGTGTGTGTGTTTGTGTCTGCGAGTAAGCTCTAAGCGCAAATCATCGCGAGTGCCTCACCGTATGCTACACAATTTTGATAATAAATTTTGCTTTTTGCTTTTGCAACTAATTTCTCTGTTAGCTTTAGGAAATTGTTATCGGGGGCCTAACTGTATTTTCTAATGAACTAAACTAAACTAAATGGGGACACTGAACTAAAGCAAAAATGAAAGAAACAAAATGGATGTGATGATGATGATGATGACGAAACACTAAGTAAAGTAAAATTTTGAGATTGTGATTAGATTGCATCGCATCTAAGTTAACCGGAATTGTACTTAACTCCTGTTGTTTTAGTTCCTTTTGATTATTGAACGAAAGGAAACAAAACTAAAACAAATTACAAGAAGGCAATGAAGGAATGGAAATTTAAAACGTAATTAAATAGGAAAGAAAATGGAAACAAGACAATTTGACCTTTAATTTTAGGTTTAAAAATTGTTAAAATATTAATATAGTTTTAGTTTTTTTTTTTGCACTTCATAAAGTTATGTTTGTAACTGATTGAGCAGAACATAAATAAAGAAATGAGTGTTCCGGGAAATAATGTGACTCTGCACTTCTCAGACTCGAATTACACGTATGGGTTCTGCGGCAGAACTCACCATTTTGTGTTTTCAGGTATCTTTTGTTTAATTTGTAAAGATCATATTTTCGATTTGGAGGTTCTTATTTATACAATATGTAGTTTCTATACGGAAACATTCAGAAAGTTAATAAAATTTTGAAATTTTGTAATGTTCCAACAGCTCTGAATGATATTCATGGTTAAATGTTTTACCTTTTTCTTCTCTTCACGGAAGTGATTAGTATTATAAGTTTGTCATGAAGCTTGTAACAGGCAGAAGGAGACAAAAAAAAAAAAAAACCATATAAAGTATATACATTTTTGAACAGCTCAGTTAGACGAATTGATTAAGTCATGTCCGTCTCTCGGATCACTAGGGGAGGTACCTCCCATACAAACCACCCATTTGAATTCATGTTTTGTTTTTTGTCCTATGGAACTGAAACTTGGACACAATCAGTTTCCAAGATAGGCCCACTACATTTGTCTGAACCAGCCGAATCGGACCCCTAGGGGGGGTACCTCCCATACAAACCACCCATTTGAATACTACAATGAAACATTCACTGCGTCCCGTGAAGAGTATTTCATCTTCGGCATAGTCGAAGATAACGTTCTTACTAGTTGTGTTATGAGATGTGAACGTCACTGCGTGCATCCCAAAAAAATGCCGCTATAGCCTCATTCGCTGACAGAATACGTTCATCAGGAGAAATCTACTGCATTCAGTTTTTCTTGGTCTCTGGTGTATTGTGATGGATCAATGTTTCGTTCATGGCGCTAAAACTTGTTCGGATTGCGGTTGAACATCGCCGAACATTCCTTTCAATTGGCTACTCAGTTGCGTTTCTAATCTAGTGTGAGGAATAGCGGCAACCAACGCAAAGATAGCTTTTTTATGTCCCAATATTTCTGTAAAATGCAATATACCTGCTCAGTTGAGATGCCTACAGGCTCAGCCACCTCAGCCACCTCATACATTTTCAGTTTCCGATCGTCCAATATTATTTCATGGATTTAATCATCGATTTCTGACGAAGTGAACGTTAGGAGAATACAAGGAATTCCATAAACCTAATCTTAATCATTGAAATTGATGGTGCATAGTCCCGATAGTATAATATGTATTTATCAAGCCTTTTTTTGGTTTCGGTGATGGTTTTTTTACGCATAAAATAATGCATGAGCACACTAAAATCACCTGGTTCCAAAATTTTAAATACACAAAAGTTTGTTGCTTGAAATGACAATACAAATGAAAGCATGTAGTCATTACTATTGAGCCTTCAACAGCAGATTAGTGATGAACTAAATTTCAAAAAAAAAAAAAGAAGACAGTTATCTATGCTACATCTTTCGTTTGTAATTGCAACATACATAAAAAGCTCAATATCCCTGTTGTGAAATAAGAAATAGTCAAGGTAACGAAGAAGTTCTTGGAAAGACTTTAGCCATAAAAATGAATTAGCTACAAGTCTCATCGAGGGCACTGATACTGTCAGGCGGCTCTAAAAATATTATATGAAAGACTTACCAAATAGTGTTTAAGTTTTTATTTATAAAAATAGTGATAGCTAATGTTTCTACTTAAACTGAACTATTTCTTTGTATAAAGAATCTAAATGCATTAGCTTATTGACAGTGGCTCAAAAAAATATGTATACCTATATTTAAAAACAATAAAAAATAAGTTGTTATAGTCTTCACGCACCCCTAGAAAACGTTTTGGCTGGCGCTCCTGTGATTGAGCATACAGAAATTTTATATTATTGATTTGACTTATGCTTTGGGTAGAGACAGTATACATATAGCATTTAATTATTCAGATTGAAATATATATATATGTATTGAAGCCTCCAGTTATCGTAGGGCCTTAAAATTTACATGGTTATTGAATACGAGTGAGATACTTATAGTGTCTAAATTTTAATTCGATAATACAAAAAACAAGAAAATTTTTCTTATAAGAACATGAATTTAAATCGGGTTTTTGTATGTGAGTTACACGATCCAGTAATCCTGTAGTCTTGATAGTATTTAAATTTCAATTGGATAATACAAAATCCAAAAGAAATTGTCTAATAAGAATAAGAATTTCAATTTGTGTTTGAGAGGGAGGTAGCCCTCTTTGTGATCCATTGTACAGTGTCTAGTGAAAGGAAAACTTCGTGAAAAATTTCAGCCCACACCACAATCCACAAGATTTCCAAACAATACACACTTATTGGATTAATGAATATCACTTTCTATTTATTGTATTTTTTCAAGTGAAACTTCTTTAGCGAAGCGGAGTAAATCCAAAAAAATATGAAACTGAAATGTGACGGAAATCAAAATGTGATGATGCTTCTGAGACGTAGTGGGGAGGCGTACAAGACAATGCAGCGTGAAGAGTGAATGTTTATGCATGAGTAAGAGAGAGAGAAAAAAATGCTTTATTGATGTGTGTTTTTACGAAGAGCATACGAACAAGTGGCCGAAGACCGAGAGAGCGTCTATTGAGAAGGGAAGTGCGCTGGTTGCTTGTGTTGTTGATGCTTTAATGGTGTTGTTGTTGCTTTGCTTTATATTAAAATTGCATTTATGAAAACCAAATAAGTACAAAGTAATTAATTATTTTTTGTTTATATCAAATATATGCATATTTACTCATGCATAAGCATTCATTCCTTACGCTGTAGACGAGCCCGCACAAGATAATGCGCATTGTTTTGTGCGTCTTCCCACTACGTCTGTGAAGCATCATTGCATTTTGATTTTCGTCACATTTCTTTTTCTAATTTTTGGATTTACCTCCCTTCGCTAAAGAAGTTTTACTTCCATATTGCGCTTATAAAGGTGAGGCACACTTATTAGAAGCAATATGCTTTAAGTTCCAATAAAAATAAATAAAGATGTGAAGCAATTTATGGCTTTTCTTTAAAAAGATATCACAAATTTAAACACCATATATTATTTTCCCATTTTATGATTTCATTTAATTTAATTTAAGAATTTTGAAAGTCTTAAAGTTTTGTCAATGCTTAATTTAATATTCCATTTATGAAAGAAAATATCATGCGACGGCATGTCAAGTTTCTTTTAGAGATCTTTGTATTGGAATATTACTATATTTTCTTCTGAGCAATATGAGGTAATATAAGGATTTAAAAATTGTAAAGGGACGCTAGTGGCAATCAGTTTTTCATTTAAAATACCTATACCCTGTCCATACCAAAACAAATGGCATGATATTTGTCAGATAGTAAAGTGTTAATCAGTCTTACAAGATACTTACAATGGGGCACCAGTGTTTTTCCCTTAGGTATTAGCAATTAGTAGTGATAATTAAAAATGAAAGAGAAATAAATGAGTGATTTTGAGTAGTTTTTGTGACAAGGGACTGAATGAATGAATCAAATGCATTGATGGAAAATACAATAATATTTTTTTTTGATAATTTAATTTTTATTTAATTAATTTTCTTTTTTGTTCCTACTATTGTCATACTCACTTATACGACTGACTATGATTACTAAGTATTGTAAGTATATATGAGTGTATATAATTTCTTTTTATAATGGCGAAAGGTTAAATCAAATTCATGCGGCATTCCCTAGATATTCTGCTGTTGTTTGGCATGAAAATTTAAAAGGTTTTGTTCTGTTGTGTTGTATAGAGCAGGTGAAATGGTTTACTGAGCAGTTGGCAATTGGCCAGCAAAGCAAGCAAATGTATATTTTGGCAACACAAACACACACATACACATACACACACACACACACAGTTAAACATACATAAATCGTTGTGGAATAAATTACATTTTTGTGTGTATGAGAATGAGTTTGTGTATATAGTAAAAATTGAGCTTCTAAACTTGCCAACCTAACTACCAACCTACCTACATAGTACTGTACTCACTCGTATTGTACAATAATATTGCATGTACATATGTATGTTTATGGTATATACATATGTATGTGTATCTGTGTGTCTTCATATGTCTTTTGGATGTGAATGTTGGGGTGTAGGTATATGTATATGACAACGCGGGCGTGCGTTTGCTCGCGAGTGCTTATCGTTTAAATACACAAGGTTTAGGAGTAGTAAGTTTTGTACCAGCCTAACTGACTGACTCAACTGGCTGGTTACTTGGTTGCTTGCTTGGTTAGTGGGTTGGGTAAGCTGATGGGCTGGGTGGGTTAGTTGGTCGCTTCGCAAAGGGACAAGGGTCTACAAGTTTTTGAGCGGTAGTAGGTTTCAGCTCACAAGGTCGGCGCTCATACATTTTGTTTCGTTTCGTTTCATTCATGGCGCCTTCTGTTGAATAATAAAATAGAATTTAACCGAGCAAAAAGCGTTCAGACTCAGGCTATGATGATGCTGCTCGCTTGCTTGCTTACTTAGATTGTTCTTTCATTCTTTTGCCTTTCATTTTTGTTCATTTTTAGTTTTTTTCATTTTTGGGGTCCTCTTTTGGTTTTGGCAGCACTCGAGGCTAGTCGCAATGGCCGCAACAATGCGTATGAAAAAGCATTTGCCAACACACAGGAGCCACAACAATAAAAAGAACTACCCTCTCCAAATTAAAAAAAATGCCAGCAAAAAAAGAAAGCAAAATAGAGGTAAAAAAAAAAATTAAGAAAAATGTACAACTATCTGAAAAATCGAAAATAAAAATCTAAGCATTACCAAGAGCACAATGGAGCGAACACAACCCAACTCAACCCAATTCAAAACGACATGACATGACATCTTTTCTCTTAAGCGTCAAAAAATTTGTACGTTTGTCTATTCAACCCAAAACTTAACTCAACCCAGTCAAACTTAGCCCAACTAAAATTATATTCGTATATTGTAGAATCAACTACAATACAATTTTTTCGTCCTTTCGCTTCATTTTATTTTCATTTTTCTAATATGTGTCTCCTCTCCTGCATACGACTGACTCTGTCATGATTTTTACTTTCATACATTTGGGTTTTTAGTTTTCTATTTTATTTTTCTGAATTTTATTTTGCCTTTTCTTTTGTTTGCTACATATTTCTTATATCTGCTATTTATTTTTTGTTGATTTTTTTTTTATAAATATTTTTCGCAGGACATTTTCGCATTTCTTTGCTTTGTTCACTTTATTATTCTAATTTAGTCATTTATCGATATTCAGAAGCCAATCTGCAAACGACAATGACGACAACCAACGAACGAGGATAGCAACAACAAAAACAAGGATACTAACAATAAAAATAATAACAACAAGGACATCATTGATATGCAATAGTAAATTTGTTAGCTGGAAACAGAATTGGAGGAGTTAAGCTTGAAGCATAGTAAAAATCTTTGACAATATCAAATTAGCATCTCAAACGCAAAACACTTTTTGAATATCGATTGAATATGAGATTCACATAAAAATGAAAACTGAAAAAAACAAACTATGGTCACTCGTTAAAGTTTCTCAAGGACCTGTGCAGATCACAAGATAAAAAACAAAAAATCTTTTAAAAGCCAAAAAAATAACAAACAGCTTTCAGCTTTATAAGGCAAAGCACGAATATATTCTGCAACTGGATCGAACAGAAAACTACTTATAACATTTACTTAAGTTTAAACTTTCTTGACAAAATTTTAAAATACCAACAGTAGTTGAGGTTTTATTGATAGTAGAAATGAATATAAATTATTTTCTTTTTACGTATACGTAATATTCATTTCCATTTGTGTTGACAACTATAAGAGTCATTAAATAGATGCCCCTGAATTTGATATTAGATTAGATTAGTTAACTACTAGACTGTGGGAGTTGCACCTTTTTAAGCCTTATACCGTTGGGCAAGCGTCATCCTACAAGAAGTAGGGAAACAAGAGGTAAGAAAGAAAAATATATTTATGTGTGCCAGAACTGAAGTACAATTTTAATAAACAATTCTCGGAGTGGGAAGATTGGAAGCAGGGAACCAACAATAAACAAGATGAGTTTTTTGTTTACATTTATGGATCTAAGACAGATCGGTACAGGTGCCGGTGTCTTTTCTTCAGGCATAGATTTATGCAGCCTGGCAAGCAGAAGAGTTGGTAAACACCATGGGGGAGCCCCCAAGAAATAATAACAGCCAGACTTTTATCTGTTGCACGGTGACCAAGTCGAGCAATACACAGTTACGCGTATTTGGTTTCTTGGCCATTCTGATTTTTAAGGTAATTTTAGGTGGCGAACGAGTGTGCTGTATAGAGGAATCGGCGTAGCCAGTTTTCCTCATAGTTATTGATATGTATAGACCTCTAGAACCAGGGTTTTAGAAGGCTTACAGTTGACAAATTTCAGTGGTCCCGGATTCTCGGAATTTTGATACCAACTAAAGTAGAGTTTCGAGCTACTACACTTTAAGAATATTATGATTCGCATGATGACGTCACTCACGTGACTCTTAACAAGGCACTAAGCCATGGGGTTAATGGCTAAAAAGATGCATTCTCCCCAACAAGATTTCTATCAAAGCTGTGGAGATGATGAAGAATCCGAAATTGTCCAGTATATCAATCATACCATACTCTTCTTAGAAGATTTTCGAAGATTTTGGCAATTTTGCAGCCAGGATCTTAACTCTATTTGATTATTTGGCAACTAAGGATAGGCAACCGTTAACGTTTATATAAATATAAAATCAAAATCAGTTTTCTCTAGTTTAAATCAGAATTTGTAATTGCCATTCTTCTTTAGTTTTAAAACTCAATTTCCGTTTAATCTATTTTTGAAATTCATATCAAATGGAAGTTTGTGTGTTCGCAAGAGTCCAATATTGGCCATAATTAAAACTAAGTTAAAGAAAAATCGTTTGTTTTTGATTGAAACAAATTTTTTGAAAAGCCTTCATCAAAAAACTTTACATCCTGAATGACGGAAATTTTGGACCTTAAAGCCTTTAGAGGAACAGAGGGTAGATTGTTATTGTTAATAGGATTTGCTACCGGAGTATGATGGTCAATTATTTATTGCAGGAATTGAAGAATTGTGATATTCACCAGAATAGAGTAACATGCACAATCTAAACAATTTGCTAAAGAAGAATTTAATTAACATATTGTTATGACAAATCGTAACGATCAGCATGTCACTGAAATTATTAGTTGAAGAAATGGAGGAAAACGATTTTGGATTGCCGAAGCAAAAAATTCCCGTTGGTAAATAGGAAAAAGAAATGAAAGTGAAAAAGGAAGATTTCTGGAACAATATACAATATTAAGTCAATAAATTATTCATTGTAGTGATCTCGTGTGTTCTTGTTTTCATGTTATTGTGAAACGACACCTATGTCACCAAGAAAAAGCAAAGTGGAAACAAATTGGGATATATAAAAAGTCTCCGTGATCTTTTGCCACTGGATGTTGTTGGCAACACTAATATGGATGAATCAAACGAACACGTGTTTGAAATGTGGCATTTCAGGCTACATTTTTAATGAAGACATCTGTGTAATTTGTTGCTCATGTTAAAAGTGAGTGAAATATCTGAATATATACGCTATGTGATGCTTTTTAACTATGAAAAAAAAAAGAGAAAAACGTTGCAAAAACATGCGGACAAATTTGTGCAGCTTACGGTGAGAATGCTGTGAGCGAACGCAGGACTCAGGAGTGGTTTGCTCGATTCCATTCCAGAAATTTCGATGTAAAAGATGCACCTTTCATTGGTCGCCTTGTGACTGAAAAGGTCGATGAAATTTTGCAACCAATGAAGCAAGACCATCAGGTAAGCTGTCAGGAGATAGTGGAAGCACTAAACATCAATCATATGATAGTTTGGAATCATCTAAAAAGAGCAGATTACTCAAAGAAACTCGATGTTTGGGTCCCACATGAATAAATTTAAAGAAAGTTAATTAGCCGAATAACCATTTGTGTAACACTGCTGAAATATATTGAAATGGAAACCTTTTTTGATGCGAATCATTACGGCCGATGAAAAAAGGATTCAATATGAATATATCCAACGCCGCCGGTGACCTTCTATAAACAACTTCAAGGCCTGGATTGATGGCAAACAAGGTTATGTTGAGTGTTTGGTGGGATTGGAAGGGAATTGTCTATTATGACCTGCTAGAACGTGGCGATTCGGGCAGCTCGGTCCTCTACTGTGCACAACTTGAACGTTTCAATGAAGCAATCAAAAGAGAGCGACCAGAATTAATCAACAGAAAGAGAGTCTTCCATCATGACAATGATGACCCGGGAAATTTTGATGCATCCACCATATAGTCCGGATCTTGCATCCACTGACTACCATTTGTTGGCCGACCAAAGAGCCGCTGAAAATCACTTGGCTAAGTTTTTCGCTGATAAAACACAGAAGTTCTACATCGATGGAATTATGAAGCTACCCGGAAAATTGCAAAATATCATAGATAAAAAGGGCGAATATGTACCTGATTGAAATTGATTTTGAATAAAGAAAATTTTTGTTCAAAAATGTACCAAAAACCGCGTAGACTATTTATATGACTAATATGTTTCTCCGTATGAAGTAGATCTCACAAAGGACCTTTAAATGAAATCTCCTTTATCTCATGAACAAATCAGGTGTATTAAATTAGACCTTTAAGATCGTAATGTAAATAATATTGTAAATCAAAATCTGAAAGATCTTTTTTGAAATCTGTTACTTTTAGCTTAAAGAATAACAAAGAAACTTTAACAACACAGTTGTAATCTGAATCTCTTTGCGATCGGCTGGACACCGTGATTCACCATCCATTCATCTAGACCCAAGGACTCCAACAGCATACATCGACCTAATGGACGTAGATGGGGAATCCTCCCCCATTGAAGGTGACAAAAGATTTAAATCCAAGCTTACATTTAATCTCAAAATTAAAGAAGAAGAACAAGCAAAAAGAGAAAATACTAAAATTGGATCCATCCCTTAGCGACAGTTAAGACCTAATCTAGTTGTTCTTTCTTACCCCTTGAATGCCTGTGGGGTCGGCGGTCTTCGGGAAGACGCACAAGCGGCTGCTCGGGGACCAATATCATTAACCCCTTGCCTTGCTAAGGTCTTGGACAAAATAATTTCTAAAAGGTTGTGGTGGTTCGTCTCAACAAACAAACTCATTCACAACAACCAGTATGATTTTAAGAGAGGCAAATCTGTTCTAGATAATCTACTTTATTTAGCAACACGAGCTATCTCATCCAAGCGTCACTTGTCCATAATTTCTCTTGACTTCTCCAAGGCCTTCGACAAGATTGGCAAACACACCATTGTAAATCAACTACAAGAATGGAAATTAGTGCCCAAAATAATCGCCCATGTTAAAATTTTGTTAAATTTTATGTTAAACAGAAAAATTATTGTAAAAACAGGTAAAACTCTATTCCCCTTAATAATGGCATACCACAAGGTTCACCTATTTCTGTAATCCTCTTCCTCATATCCTACAACGCCCTCACAAAAGCTTTAGCACTCCACAAGGAAATAAAATTTTGCTCATATGCAGATGATTTCCACCTCCTACTCGATCTTAAAAGGCAAAAAAGTCCCCAGACAGACCTATCTCAACTATTTCATAATATCCAAGACTGGTGCAACTACTCAGGTGCCGTTCTTTCTACAGATAAAACAAGTCATCTTCATATCTGCCGCAAATTTAACTGCTACCACAATATACGCATCTACAACCTTATCACCCCGTCTGTAAACTCTTTGAAAATTTTAGGCCTTACTCTTAACAGTAAATATAGATGGAACACTCACATCGCTAACTTAGCAGTTGAACTAACAAAACCACTTAATATTATCAAGCACTTCTCCAGCCAGAAATACAACTGTAACATCTCAACTCTAATTCAAATAGTAAAAGCTATCCTTATTTCAAAAATAGGCTTCTGTCTCCCAATTTTTGGACACTCCTCCAAATTTTATCTTCAAAACGCAGCAATTAGAACCGCTCTAGGTGCTTTTCGGACCACACCCATTTTCAACATGATTTTAGAATCTAATATTTACTCAATAGTAAATAGATACCACTTCCTGACAGGCAAACTTCCTAAAATACTAATCCTATCCTCCTACACAGCTCTATACAACCTTGTTAAAACTCCAAAAATAAAACCAAAATACCTAAGCACAGTGGATAGAGCGATAAATATCTGCAAAGAACTTGATCTTCCCTACTCTCCCATCAAAACCATCAACAGCAAAAAATACAACTTGCAAAACATTTATGACTCGATAGAATTATCTCTTACTGCTTTTAATAAAAACAAACTCCTTCACTAGTCTTCCAACAACACTTCCTTTCCCTCAAAAACGAACATTCTAAATACAACTTTATATACACTGACGGCTCCAAATCATCCGAAATTACAGGCTTTGGCATCTCTACCGAAACAAACCCAATGACATCAGATCTCCTACCCCACTATTCAACAGTATTTGCAGCTGAAATCATTGCAATCCATGAAGCTATAAACATTTGTATACGTAAGCCAGGTAGACATGCTATTTGTTCTGACTCACTTTCTGCTTTATCCGCTATAGCCAATTTTAATAACCACAACTACTACGCATCAACAATAAGATCCCTACTTAATACAAAATTCCTCAAAATAAAACTCATCTGGGTTCCCAGCCACACCAACATCATAGGCAATGAAAAGGCAGATTTAACAGCAAAGCTAGCTACTAAGTTACCACTTAAATACACACCCACAAAAGCACATAAATATGCTACTCCACCACACTTTATAATTCCCCAACTTTTAAACTTTTATCTGGACTTGATCAGATAAAGTTTACTAGAATCCGACTTGGTCACACAAACCTAACAAACATGCACCTCATCGATAAAAACCTAAATAACATCTGTCCCTTATGTAATAACGCTCCTAATAACATTCACCACATTATCACATCCTGCTCCTCATTGCACCACCTCAGATCATCCACATTCGCTAATATAGACCCCATCTCAATCATTTTCGATCCGTCCTCTAACATTAATCTTATTCTTAACTTCTTTAAAAAAGCAAATCTGTACAGTAAACTCTAAACTTAAACTTAAGCACTTATGTATTTAGTCACTATTATTATTATTATTATTATTATTATCATCATTGTTATTTAAATATATATCTTTATTAGCTGAAGGCCCTGGCAGCAATGGCTAATTTTCTGTTAACTTCTAGTTTTAACTTTAAGTTAGCATTATATAAATAAATAAATAAAATATTTTTACAGCGCCTTAAAGTTACATTTGTAAACATGTGCTCAGTTTTGCCCGTTATTGTATGTACAATACAATACATACTTTTATAACAATGAAACCAATACGCTAAAATTAAATCCACAGATCTTTATGTTTTATTATATTTTTAATTCGATTTCGTTTCCTTTTAACTAAATTTATTTTATTTATTTATTCTCTCTTACCAATAAATTCTCAATCGAATTGAGGTCGGGGCTTTGCGCTGGCCATTTCATTACTTGAATATGTAGACTTTTCAACGTTTTCTTAGTCTGGATGAGCACTATGATCAACAAAAATAGGCAAATTGATCCGCGACATTTTTAAATAAGTTTCTTTTTTCATTATTCCTGCGATCTTTACTAATGGAACAACATATCACCACGTGAAGCAACCCAACACCATCGTTTGTTGTGCATGGTGCTTTTGTAAAGTACCATCAGATTGGAAATGGTTAATTTTGGATTCATTGGTCCAAATAACATGTTTCCAATCCTCCACAGTCCAATTACATAGCTCTCGGTTAAACTTCAAGCTTGCTTTTATATTTTTTTTTTTTTATCGGCAAAGCAAGTTTCTTCTGTTTGACTTCGGACATATAACCATCACTCTTCTAGCAGTCCATTAACACACATGTGAGTTAACTCACAGCAGCCTCTTTTTTAAGTGTTCGACTCTCCCATTTTTCCAGCCTTCTTATAAATTGGCGGGCATAAGCATGGGACAAATATTTCGGTCTCTAGCTCAAAAACTAAGGGACTAGTTTATATACAGAGGGACAGACGGACAAATGGACATGGCTAAATCAACTCGTCTCGTCGACCTGATGAAGAATATAAGTCCATATATACTTTATGGGATCTTCGATGTTTCCTTCTGTATATTACAAACTTTATGACAAACTTATAATACTCGTCACTGCGTGAAGTCATGAAATTTAAATGAATTTTGTATGGGGAGCTACATCTTCCAGCAATCGGGAACTCTGATTTTAACACCATCTATCATATAATAAAATGCTTCTGTACCAAATTTCATTTCGATAGCTGAGAGTATACAAATGCTTCGATTCTCCTTGTCACGCCGATCATTTCCATGCTTACGTAGAGCTCAAAATAATAGTAGTATGTAATTCTCTTCACTAAGTTTGATCAAAGATAATGTTTCCTTAAATCAGACATTTGATCTTCTTGAAGATATCTTCATCTACCCAAGGAGTAAAAGATATCTTATAAGTAATTGCAAGGATACAAATTTCTGGTGGCAATTACAAATGAATCCACCACTGATCTGATGTCATACATAGGCTTTTGCAACCATGGCTAATTACAATTGAAGTCCAACAAAAAATAATCAATTATAATAAAAAGATGTACAATACTAAATGATCTCTGAAGCATAATAGCAAAAAAGTAAAATGTTTTATTAACGCAAACATTTATTGAGAAAATAAGGTACCAAAATTTATTTGACATTTTAGACTATAATTTTCGCTGATTTCCATGTTGAGGCGTAGCAAATGTTTTGCTTCCAGCAATTCAGGAATCTTAAAAGAAGATCAATTAAAAAAGTTAACAAAAACAAGTAAAATGAAAAAAAAAAAAAATATACAATTTTACCTCCAAGGTATCCAAACCAATTCCAGTTCCGCTTACATAAAGCTCCAATATGTGTTGTTGACACATACGAGTATGTCGATAAAAAAGAGCTCGTTCTCTCAATAAGTACAAAATCGGTGAAACTATATACGGTGTTATGCGAACACAATAAGATATATCGACTACTCTCAACTTGGTTAGTTTAGTTAATAGCATTAGCAAACTGTCATCCGAAATCAATGTGTCTTGCAAATTTAGTATTTCTAAGCTTTTTAAAGAGTAAAAATACTCAAAGCATTTATCATCCACTAGCCAACAATTAAGCTCACGCAGAGCAATCAATTTTCCAATATGTTTGGCCATTGGAACGTCAACTGTTAATTCAGGAATCTTTAGAAGAAGCAGGTCGTTAGCTTTATGCATAACTAATGTTTCCATCATTTTAGAACGAATTTGGGGACTTTTGAATATGAAATATTTAAGTTTTGGCAATTGGCCAACTATTTCGTATGCAACATCAGCACGGAATGGAGTCAACAATAGCATTTGAAGATTGTGACAATGATCCGTCATTGCCTTATATGTCTCATATGTAAAGAAGCGCGTCGTAGTACCTCTTAAATCCAATCTTTCTAAATTACGCAAGTCCATGCAAGAGGAGGCAAAATATTCTGGATCGAAACCAAGGTCAATATTAAAAGAAAGGGTCTTTAAACCAACTAAATTTTGGATAAATTTTCCTAATCAATTATAATTAATATTTAGTTAGAATATGTATTATATATTTTGTAGATAGGTAGAATTTTTCAATATCTTACCCGTTTTTTGAAATATACCCAAACATAAATGTTGTAAATTTGGGATAAATTGCAAATCGTAAATAATATTATCAACGGTGTCTGTAGAGAATAATGCGTATATGCAGATTGTGTTCAAAGATTTTATACTCTGCAAATGCTTTAACAACTTCATATCCCAACCTCTGCAGGAAGCATCCAATTTTATGGCTTCTAAATTTATGCAGAATTTTGAAATATTTTTCAACTGATGCGCACAGCCAATGCCTTTCAATATTTTCACATTGGGGCCGATGACTTTCATAAAATGCTTTTGAGCATTTTTAGGCTGAATGCAGCCCATAGTTCTCCAATTCATCCGACGAAATTGGATTTTTGTAAAATTTTCGAAGATCTCTTCAAATCTTTCACATACGGAAGCTAAATTGCATTGACTCGAAATATCGAGATAATGGAACAAAGTGTAAATACACTCATCATTTAGATCATGTAAAATCAACATTTTTTGTTCTATACTTTTATTATTCTCTGTTGAAGAAAAAAAAAATTTTTGTTCAGCTTATGGAATTTAAATATATTTTTACTAAGAATTATATGTGTAAATTATTATTCAAAATGTCATGGTACCCTGGAACAGTGTCACCGAGTTACTCAATCTACTCATTTTGGACACCTGTGAGAAAAAGCATTATTGCTCCGCAATATTTCTGGACATTAACCAGGAGGCATTCGAGCGAGTTTGCTGCTCCAAAACATTTTAAAGAATATTTCTTGGTAGATTAGATGGCTGTATTGGGCCCCCAGAATGCCATTCCAAATCACCAATTTGGCTTTAGGGAACACCATAGTACCCCGGAGCAAGTTCACCGAGTCGCGCATCACATCTTTTCTAGACATCGAACAAGCTTTTGATAGTGTCTGGCTTCAAGGACTGCTCCACAAGTTAAACGATATCCTACCGTCTGCTCTTTTTAAAGTTGCAGAATCCTTTCTATCTAACAGAACATTTTACTTAAAGTATTGAAATGCAAAGTCATCAATTAGACCTGTTCAGGCTGATGTTCCCCTAGGGAGCATATTAGCTTAATCAATTAATTAATAATTAATGGCCTGTAAAAAACTTCACAACAAACTTATAATATTGCACTATTCACTACGTGTAGAGTATGAAAAAACACGCAATAACACAAGAAAATGTCAGATTGCACTATGATGATGCTCTTCGGTACATTATACACAAAATGCCTTGCTAGTATTATTAAGTATGGACTGATCTCATCTCTTCTTCATTAATTATTAGAACAAACAAAATTTAAACTATTGTCAAGTAGTACAAGTATTATACTAGTATAAGCAAATGTACAGTAGATAAGTATGTAGTTTTTACTTACCAAATTCTGCAAATAGTCATGTTAACAAATTGAAAACTGATCTTGATGTCTTTTGTTGCAAATCCTATTTGACAAGCGTTAGTTAGCTTTGCCGTATCAGTATATTTTGAAAACACTTGTTTTTCAACACACTGCTGATAAAAGAAGAATATAAATAAATTTTGATGAAATATTGAATTAAAAATATATACAATAAGACTTAAACTAAAAATATTATTATTTATTTTATCACTAAATATGCCAAAAATTAAATGAGTACTTGTTAAAAACAAAATTATTCCGACATCGAACAAGCTTTTGATAGTGTCTGGCTTCAAGAACTGCTCCACAAGTTAAACGATATCCTACCGTCTGCTCTTTTTAAAGTTGCAGAATCCTTTCTGTCTAACAGAACGTTTTACGTAAAGTATTGAGATGCAAAGTCGTCAAAGTCATCTTACTATTCTACGTACTCGTAATCTGTCAAAGCAAATTTCATATTTTCTTACAAATTCTTCGTATTCAACTAAATAAAGTTTTTGGTATTTTCAAACTACTTTTATGAGTAGTTATACAATAATTTTTCAAACTCTTAAATAAAATTCACATTCAACAGTCTTTTGATTTTTTCGCTTACAAATTTTAAAATTCTTTCAAAAAAAAAAAAAGAAATGTTGCATACTTGGCGGCGAAAATAGTTTTTCAAATTTTGTAAAATTCAAATGAATTTGCAAATAGAAATTAGAAATGAAAAAAAAAAAGTGATTGAGCTACAAAGAAAAATTAACTTTACTATGCTATGACCTTCTAAAGGTTGCTTAGTAACATGGTTCAGGGTCCATGGTCCATAGTCTTTTATGTTATATAAAACATAAATATGTATGGAATGTAAGTTTTTTTTTTTTTTTTTTTTTTTTTTTGTGTTTTGGGCTAAAGAATTTGGTCCAGTGGTTTATCATGAAATGAACTTGCTTCATATGCTTCAATAATAACTAACAAAAGAGAAGAATAGGAGGCAAAGAAGAAAAACACACAAGAATGAGACGTTGGAAATGAGAAAGGGATGGGAAAAGCATGAGAGTGAAAAATGTTTGTCATTTATTTTGTTCGATTCGTTACAATTCGATTTGGTGATGCGTTCATTGCTTTTGCTTTGCTTATGCCTTGAAGAAAGGCGCTAAAAGATATGGAAAGAAGTTAAAAGTTAGAGAAAGCTTCAAATGGGGACAGGAAGGACAGAAGAGGAAAAATGTGGGACAAAGGAGAAGATAGTACATGACGAGGGGGAGGATATTGTGGAGGATGATGTGGAGGTTAGGTTGAACAAATGGAACGATAAAATAACAGACACAAAGACAGACAAATAGTCCGACAAAGGAAATAGATAAATGGTCTGACATACAAGGAACAGACAAAAGTGAACATAGTCAGTCATTTAGACTGTTGTAACCGCCTCTCTATTTGTCTCATTGTTTATCTATTGCTTTGCCTATCTATCTGTCTTTTAGTTTGTCTTGCAGTCTGGCTGTCAGTCCCTCTCTGTCTATCAGTCAGTTACTCTATTCATACTTATGCTTTTCTAAAGATACTTTTTCTTTTCTATGGCATTTATGTAGTATCTATCTATTGCTTTTTTATTTCTTTTTATATTTTTGCCTTTCAGTCAGTCAGTCAAGCAGTCAGTCAGCTTATTTGACTGTCTGTTTTTCGATCTTTATGTCTGTCTGTCTGTCTGTGTGTCTGTTTACTTGTTCATTGAACAGTTTGTCATTTGAACGGTTTTCTTTTCACACGAATTGCGCCATTTTGTTCTTACTGTGTGACTTTCTTTATTTTTGTTTTTTTTTTGCCATTTATTCAGTTATTTTCTTTGCCTTTGAAGTTTCTTCGTGCGTATATTTGTGTGTGTGTGTGTGTGTGGGTGTAAATAATTGAGTGACAGTGTGAGTGAGTGTAAATGTATGTGATTTGCGGATGTGTCCAAAAATGTTTTTCAATGAATGAAAACGAAATTGCCTGAAGAAGTGCGTAATGCGTTAAAATTATTGTATTTTGCGAAAATTGCGTGGTCAACCACAAGCTCTTTTTTTTCTTTTTTAACCGTGTGAAACATTCACAACACAATTCACCGAGTGACCATCATTACTGACACTCTACACGTACAGCGAATCACATCTGAAACCAAAGCAAATAAAGTTGGTATGTACGAGTATGTTACAATACAATATGCTGTTAAATGAATGTGGTAGGAGAAGAAAATAATGATGTTACAAATAAAGAAATTATATAGCACAATATACATTTAATTAATAATTAGTATTCACATAAATTTAAGTAAATGAAAATATTTCTAAACAATTTACAAAACCACATTTGTTGCGTTATTTCATTTGAATTGTTAATGCCAAAAGCAACCTGCAAATGAAATAATTAATATTAATTGAAGGCAGACCGCGAACTATTCAACCAGCAGGCGACTAACATTCATCACACCAATCTACTCCTAAGATTGAATAGAAGAGATATAAAAAATTATATAAAGGTCCTAACAGAGGCAATCTGCTTTCATAATCGACTCTCTGAATAGAGTTACATGAATTCTCGACATTAAATAGATGAAAGTGATATAATATTTATTCAAGGAAACTTATTGAAACTCAAACTTTGCATTACAACACAAACTTACTTTGATGTTGTGTTTCAGGAATCCGAAGATTATTATCCAAAGCTTCTTCAGCAATTAAAAATGCTCTTTGCATATGAAAGGTAAGAATTGAGAAAAAAAAATGGAAGCAATTGTATAGAAGTTAACGCTGGCCTTGGGTGATGAAAAAAGAAACAGGTGTAACGGCGAGCAGAAGAAAAGAAAAAAATTACAAAATTTGGAAAACAGTTCACAATAAACAACAATTGTGATAATGATCGAATCATCACTGTGAAACATCACAGTCTCTCTCTCTCTCTCTCACAGTGTCCATCATTTGTGGTATTAACGATTTCGCCTTAGAGTGGATTAGAAAGGACATAGGACATAGAATAAGGTTAACTTTTTATGATATTGGAGTGGATCAAAATTTTGTCTATTCTTGCGTCCTTATAATGTCACTTTATTTAATATTACAAAATTTAACCTAACCAAGGGTATTGAGATTAAAGCAGTAGTTTGTTACTAATACATACATACATATATTTGTTTTTAAATTTCTATAAATTTAAGTTTTTATTTCTATCATTTCATTTCATTTCGTTTCGTTTCATTTTGTCCTTTCATCCCTTCTATATTTTCCCTTATATTTCTTTATATTTATGCACAGTTAACTAAAGTAAAAGGAACAACATTTTCTTCTAACATTAATGGCAGCTTATGGCAGATAGCAATAAGAATTGAAATTAAAAGAGCCAAAAGAAAACTTTTTAGTAAACATTTTCTATCCTTTTGCAGTACCTATATTTTGGATCCTAATATTGTTGTTGCTGTTGTTGGTGTTTTTGTTATTGTTATTGTTATTATTGTTGCCATTTCACATTTTCTAAAACATAAACAATTACAAATACTGTTTAATGCCCTTAAAATAAGGAAAAGAAGCATAGGAAATGTTAAAAATTGTCTTCATCTTCATCGTCATAGTCATCGTCATAGTCATAGTCATCGTCATCGTTTTTATTGTCCATAGAGTGCGTTGTCCTAAGGCCAATTTAGCTTACGCATATGCAAAATGTAACTTCTAAGCTAAAGTTGAGTTTTCTTCCTTGCACAGTGGTTTGATTGCTTGCATAATAAGCATATTTACCTCTTATTAATATAAAAGAAAAAAAGGACTCTAACTTCGATATAAGCAAAGCTTTTCATACATATCATACTTCAGCTGATAAAATTGCTTTGAGAGAAATCATAAATTTTAGGGTTGAATTGTAAGATCTGCCTATCATATAAGTAGAAATAATCATCCAAAATTTTATAAGATTGTATTATTTCATTAAAAACCCAAAGGTTTACGTATATGACAACTAATTTATTTACTCAATGGATCAAATCAGATTTTATATATGGATAAATATTGTCCATTATTTCAATGTTACATTTTAGAGTATTTCAATGTTCTTATTTTAACTAAATGGAATACTCGCTTGCTCACAGTTTGAAAACCTTGGTGGATTTGGTTTTCGCAAGGGGACCAACTCTTCCAGTAATGTATTATAATAACTCTGGGTCTTTTACATTATTTGTTTATAATAACACATATTTTGGTATAATAATTTTGTTTTATAAACATTATACACATATATAAATTTTGCACAGTGTAAAATTAAATCAAGTGTAATTATTTTCCATTACTTTTTTTCTTTTTTGTTAATTTGATGAGAAAATTGGATATCGATTTTCATTTAACTATTTCCAATCATTTCTTGTTAGACAGAAACATTACTTGGCATGATTCAAATTTTACGTAATTAACTATTGATTTCTAATTAAAAAACAAAACAAAAAAAAAAAAACAAACAAAAGATTATAATATTAATATACCTTTGATAGGGTTCCGTAGCCAAAGGGTGTCAACAGGATCCTGAGCTGCCATGAGCTGTAATAGGTAGATAGTTAAAATTTTTACAATGTGTAACAACAAATAATAAAAAATGAAAATAACAAAACAAAGAAACGTGATTTGATCTTTTGTTTTCTATTTTAGTTAATTTTGTGTAGTATACTTTTTTATTACTTAAATAGGAAAGAAAATTCAGCCCGCGACTTAACGGCTCTCTAAAACTGATTAACAAAAAAAAAAAAAAAAATAACTAACACAAATTTAGGGAAAAAGCACCACATTCAATCAGAGGAGACAAGCTTTAGGTCCAACGAATTTGCGAAGTATTTTATTTCCTACTGTCGTCAAGCGATTTTATCAAATACTGTAAGTCACTTTAGTTTGAATGAGTTTATCACTCATCCGTGTTGTGGAATAGGAGATCTAGTGGGGTGGCATATCAAAATTGCTACAAGTTCTCTCCAGGCAAATGGCCAACTATATAGAGAATAAATAATAGATAGAAAGGATTGCAAAACTTAAAGATACTTAAAATAATATAAATTGGCATAAAATCATAGAATAAATAATAAATAATACTAGACATGAACATCCAAACGTAATGCTGTTTGGGATAAATCAGAAAGTCCAAATTAACAAATAAATTCACGAAAACATTATTATTATATTATAAAGTTTGAACAAAGAAAACAATTGTCTAATTTATATAGTGGGGGGCTAAACTGATGATCTGAAAGAGAATTAGCTTAACTGGGAGTGATATAGTTCAATCTACGGGGATTCCCAATATTGGGAGTAAAGCACAGAAACCGAACCTTTATCGGTCTTTGCACCTTTAATTTATATGTTTTGCATTAACAAAAATTACAAAATTATTGAATAGATAAAATAGATTTAGATTTGTATTCGGGATATTTGTCCAGTTTTTTTGTTTTTTAATGTTACATATTAAATGTTTTCGATTGTTTCGAGTCTTTAGATTCATTATCTATTTTACAATAGAATTTGAGTAAAATCTGAAATATACTCAAAACAATATGTAACTACGAGTATTACGAACTTACTATGTATTAGTAAACTCTTTCCATTTCATTTTAAATCGAAATGAGCTTCAGGAAATCGAAGAATTTATTTTATGTTATCAATATCATTTCATCAACTGATTATCAACTTTTGTAATTATTAATTTAAAATTCCATAGATTCAATTGATTGGACGAATGGTGCTTGGCTTAGGACTCTGTATATCGAATAAGTTTATCTTCTTCAAGTGACCTCAGGCAAGTAATACAAGTAATTTTAAATAAATTTTTAGGGATTTTGAATTTCCTTACACTGTGCATCATTGTCATCATTTTGGTCGTTGTTGTTGGTCTAGAGACCAAGTCACCAGATGAAACTATATACATACATATATAGTTTGTTGTTTTCGTTATTGTTGTTGCTTCTATCGCTGGTTTTATTAGCGCAAAGCGTAAACGAAAGCAAAGCACGCCCGCAATTTAGCTAATACCATAACCGCAAAAAGTAATTTCCCCCAGCCATGAGCACTAAACGTTGTTAGCGTTTGTGACTGTCTGCTGGTCCTCTCTTGATCTCTCTTGTCTCCCTACTCTTACTCCTTACTTGTTTGTTTGTATCTTTATACTTTTAATATCTTTGATTCTCGTTTCGTTCTCTGTTCGTTTCCTGTTCGTTCAGTGTTTTGTTGCCTTGTTAGCGGTGCCATTAACATATAAAATGCCGCTGCGCGAATCGCGAATGTGACCAAGTGTTGACGATGTTGACGGCAACGTCAAAATGTGGCAAATTAGCGCCTTATAGCAACAAGAAAACAAAATATTATTCGCTCTTCCTAGGTCTTTTTCGGTTTGGACCATTTACAAAACGACTAGAATATTGTATGTGTATTTCGACATTACGAGTATCATCAGGCGCTTATGGTATGCCCACATTCTGCTTTGCTTTGGCCTGCGGTTTAAATTCTTCTTCCGTTTGCGGAAGGATGACACAATATAAACAACTGAGCCAATACCAACACTTCTTCCCTTCATTCTAATCATTCATTCATGCATCCATTCAACCATCCATCCATCCATCCATCCATCTATCCATCTATAGTTCATGGTGGCTTTGGTTTTTGTATCATTCAAATTTAGTGCAATTAGATATTATCGCTTTGTTGTGAAGTTTGTAACACAAACACAAGGTTATATCGGGGGCTCTATGAAGTACTTCCAGCTCTATAGATTATTAAAAGAAATAGGCCTCCCTAGGATTAGGACTTTATCGAACTAAGTATTATGTCTTATTAATTATTTTGAACACATCTGCCTCTTCATTTATATCTTTAGTTAAGAAAAAAGATTGCAGATTATTCAAATCCATTAAATGACAACACTTTTAGGCAAGAAAATTATTTTAATTTCCTTATATTGATTGTTCTATATTCTTGATGAAAGGTATTAATTTATCGGTAGAGCCAAAGTAATTATTGTTTGATATTTTTCCTATAAGTAAGCATCATTTCGTTTCATGAAATGTGCATGGGTAATGAACGCACGCCATACGGTAACCATAATAACTCAGCCATTCTAACTTCCCGACCCTTTCTTATCGCTGCTACTAACTACTACTCATAATATTACATTATATTTAAGGATGCTACGCATTCTGCGATGTGATGATGATAATTTTGTGTCTTTACTCGTATAAGTATATTTCTTGTTTATTTGCTGATCTGGAAATTCACGTATTAAGTAAAATGTGATGATGGTGGATGCGATACTCCTTGCTCGCTAGCTTTTACACTTTACTCCCTTCGCTTGCATTTGTGTATTTTACTGTTCACTTATTTTCCTTTCTACATTTCTCATCTCTTAGTTCCTTTGCCCTTATGGAGTTTGTTTGAGTATGTCCTCGGTTCACATTCAGACAACTGCACACGCATAGATAAGGAAAAATTTAAATTAAAACTAATTTCGTGGGCAAAATTCATGCGATCGTCAGCGCGTCGAGTCAGCGTCCTTGGAATTTAATTTTATGATAGAGGACAACGTATTCATTTTTCTTTTTTTTTTTTTTCTGCGTAAATTTAATTAATATGTATAAATGCTCTTGAACTGCATTAATACAAACACCAAAAAAAAAAAAAAAAAAAAAAGAAAAAAGAAATGAAAAGAAAAATCAACAAAAAAAAAAATTAAACAAACAAAAAATTCTCACTCTTTTCTCTAACATACTCACATGTATGCCATAAGATACTGGGGGTCTCATCTTAGTTATCGACACTCTGAAAAACTAAATATCTTCGAAATATTGTAGTTTGATAAATTGTTTGTGTAGTAAGGGTAGGACTTTCTCCTACCTACCTACCTATAGCAAGTAAGCATAGAACTAAGAATGTAATGTACTATATGTAAGTCTGAACATGAAGAAAAAAGGGTCAGTGTTCAAGTAGAAACCAAGGTTGACAAAAAAAAAAAAAATAAAAATAAAAAAATAAAAAAATGACAACGCTAAGTCGAAGAATAGTAAGGGTAGTAAATGCAACTGGTGGAAAAAAGAACGATCTGCTGAAAAGAGAGATGTTGCTAGAATGAAGCGAATACAAAAAAAAAAAAAAAAAAACAAAAAGGGCCACGTGCGAGTCAGACTCGTACACGGAGGGTTCCGTCTCAGATTAGGGTTTGTATGGGACCCGATTTGATTGATTCCAACAAGTGTACTGCGCCTATATCAGCAACTTATCTAAATTTAAAAAAAAAATTTTTGAATAGGAACCTGAATTTTAATGGTGGGTTTGTATGGGAGGTACCTTTCCTTGAGATCCGATCAAACTGACATTTCGACAATATAAGTTTCTGATGTATAGCCACCAACTATCCAAATTTCAAGATCATGGGATTACTGGATCGTATAGCAGCCTTACAAACCAAAATATTTCTTGTATGAGGACCCTTTTAGGTTTTTGAAAATATTTTAGTTTTAGTATTTGCTGCTGATGCCCGGATAAAACTACACATTCTTTCAAAATTTTAACCCTCTAGCTAGAATGGTTCATGAGATATGACCCGACGACGGACGGACAACGAAGTCTCTGCAATGGGGTTACTTTTGGTACAATTCTGCCAGCAACATATCTCTTAACATTGTCAAGGACATGTTGCCAGAGTTTTATGGAAACACTGCTTTCAAGGTTTGGATCGTATAATTTAAGTGTCGTTAACGTTTGTGGTTTGGATGACAACATATTGTCTATTCAAGTGCAAAACATTATGTTATGCCAATATCGGAAAAGCTGGAACTTGTTGCAGAGATGGAGAAGGCAATCACATTTTTTATGCAGGAACCATTCAAAGTGTCAGCATGATACTTTCAATCATTTGATAGCTTATTCATGCAAAGAGAAAAAATTTTTGTATAGAAATTCCGAATGAAAATTTTGTTTAGTAATAAAGAACCAAGTGATAATTCAATATCATAAAGCATAAAGTTCGAATACAAATAGGCAAAAGTCACATACAATTGAATAATGTTAAGTAAACCATGCTCCCTGGAACCAATCAAATACAATATATGGACACAAATTGCTGGTTTATCCTTGTCGAATTGTAAGAAATCAGGTTTGCAAGTTTTTATTCTGCTCTCGCATTGTTAATTAGATTGGACACCCTGTAATCGTTTGTACATATATTGTAATAAGTAGATTCGAAGCCAATAAACGCGCCATCTTAGCACATGCTGTCATCATTTTCACTTTAATAAGCAAATCTTTTGCATACTTTTGATATTGTTTGGGTTCGGTTTAGTTTGGTTTCGTTTATATCCTTTGCCTTCGCTTCTTTCTTTCTACTTAGTTATGTTGTCTCTTCTTGTTCCTAAAATGAATATAAGTAAACATGTATGCGTATATAAGTATGTGTTAAGTATGTGTGCATTTGTGTGAGTGTGAGTGTGTTTAGCGCGTTAAATGCGCAAATGGCCTCCGCCTTAACTCATGGCCATAACCATTTGCTTGTTTAACATCCGTTTTCTTGTGTTGCCTCTTACACTTTGCAATTGCTACAGTTGCTACTTGCTCATTTGTACTCTACTCTACCCATTGTATCTTAGTACAGCATAACATTGATAATCCAATCAAAATAAAATCAGGTAGTGTCCGTAATTAACGAAATGAATGGATCCAAGTCTTTTGCTTGTTTAATTCATGTACAATATTATATACTTATAGGTATATTGTACATACATAGATAAAGATTAATTTCCATCATGACTCATGGTATATATTGATTGATATTGTCTTCTTCTATCTAATCGTCAGTAAATTCAGTGTCATCATTAAACTACATTCAACTACAACTGATTACACCGCCCAATAGAATGTCTCTTGTAATCTAATATTTAACACAATTCTAAGCAAATTTGTGACTTTAATTTCATTTTTTTTATACACCTGATTTTTTTTATAAACTCCTGAATTTAATTTTTTTATGGATTTCTACTATTGGAAATCATTCCTCCTTAGTTCGAATATCTTTGTAAAATCTTTCACCCTGTTCTTCACTTACATATGACACAGAGATTATCGGGAAAATAATCTATTTGGATACGGAGGAAATGTACATCACCTTTTGTATTACATAAGAAATTTTGAATAACCCAAACAATTGAATCCCATGAGTTTTGTTTTTCAATTTCTGATATTGAACTGAGGAAATTATGTCGTTTACCAATTTGCCAATTTTCTGAATATTAAAAATAGTACTCGCATGTACTAAGACTGAGGGTTGATTCAACTTAAAATATTTTTTTTTTAACAAAAATAAAATGAGGTTGTCATTGTTGTGCTGTGCTATCATGTATTAGTTTATCCGGGGTATTTGGATAGGTTATTTCAGTTAATTAACTGGCATCCAAAATTTCAGCATTTGAATTCAATTTGTTTTGGAAGCAAAGATTTCTTTTAAACATTTAAATAAAAAAAAAAAACATTTTTATTTAAAATATTTCAAGCATTTCATGCTATTTCAACAAAAACTTTTGATGAACAGTTAAAACAAAACAAAAAAAAAAAAAACCGAGAATACCCGTAAAAAATCACAGAGGAAAATGATTAAAGATAAGAAAAAAAAAACCACATGTTGTTTAGATTACAGAAAGTACAAGAAAAAGCAATTGGTTATCCGAATTATCAAGATTGAACTGTCTAAATATGTGTCTGTCTTTGTCTGTTTTCGTATATGTTGTTAATTCGCCTGCTCTGCATTTTGAGTTGCACAAAATATTCACATTTTTTATATATTTTTTTTTTTTGTTTTTTTTTTCTTGCTGCAGTCACATGAACATGCATACACTTCGATCCCTCATCCTACATCCTCCATTCTTGCTTTTTTGTGCACAATGGCATGCTGCCTGCCCACATGTGCCCACCTGCCATGTGCCATTTGAGCGATCCAAGAACAAACAGCAGCGACTGACTGCCACTGAAATAGGCGAAGAAGAGCGACCTCCGTCACCACTTAATTAAAAGCTTCCTGCTGAGGTATAATAAGTTTTCTAATAAAACGTTGAAATTCGCGTCTAACGTAGTCATAATTAACTGTTTCAGTTTTTCTCACCTTTTTTTCACACTTACGTTCCTCGCCTTTATTTCTTTCATTTTCAGTCTTTATATTTTTATATGAAATCCTTTTTTTTTCCATTTACTTGTGCTTCATTCATGCACCAATACATACGTAAACATATGCACTTACACACACACACAAACACACACCTGCACCCATTCGCATATGCAATCACTTTCTCTTTACATTCTTTCTGTTTTTCACAGTATGTGCGCTTGCTTTCTTTATAATCTGCATACTTTGTAAAAGATTTGTTCATATGGAAAAATAACAAAAAAACATAAAAACGAAAATCAACAAAAAAAAAAAAAAACAAAAAATTGTAAAATTAAAAGGATGTTAAGAAAATCTACATAAGAAGAAAGAAAGCAGAAAAAAGGCAAAACAAAAAACAAAAAACAAAATGATGAAAAACATTATCAGAGAATTTTTAAATATGAAGGATACTCATCTCATGCAAAGAAACGTAAGCATATAAAACAAAAACAAAACCAACAACGAAATCAAAATGAAAATGTGATAATGTCTTCGGGTGTTGGAGGTTCCTTTTTGCCACTCTGATACTTCTACTACTCTATCTACAGTTTCTTCTTCGTCATCGTTTTGTCGTCTTTATCTATTGTATAAATTTTCTTCTTCTTGTTATTGTCGTTGTTGTTGTTGTTGTTGTTGCTGTTGCTGCTGCTGCTGCTTCTATTATTATTATACTTTTCGTCCTTTCGGTCCTCTTGCAGATACTTTTATACTACTACTACTACTACTACTACTGCTGCTGCTGCTGCTGCCTTTTCTATTGCTACTAATGCTTTTTTTGCCGCGTCGCAACAATCGGTTATGTGTTTGTATTTTGTAAAGAAGAGTATGCGTCTGAGTATATACACATATACAATGATGTGTGTGTATGTGTTATTTATTAGCATAATCATAAATCAATTTCCAACACTGGCAGTAATTTTGATTGCGCTTGTACGGCAAAGTATATGACGCGGCAAACCATAAAATACACAAGATGAGTAATATATACACGTACACATTATTCATATATACATATATATACATATACATATACACATATATACTTATACCTATACATATGTATATGTAAGTGTATGTTGGCTTATATTTTTATTAGAAAATTTAATTTGAATAGAACACCACATATAAAATATTGTAAACTCATAATGGAACAACATTCTTCATATGAATAGAAAAAATATTTTGTACTGAAACACAAAACAAGCAAATTTTCTACATCATTGCATGAGCTGTACAGAGTACTAGGTGCTTATGCCTCAAATAAAAACAAACACAAAACAAACAAAAAAAAAAATAAGAAACGGCCAAGTGCGAGTCGAATCCGCACATGAATGGTTCCGTACGCATCGTACCAGTTAAATTAATTTGCTTCTTTCCTTAATTTGTGTTTTTTCGCATACGTGAAACAACACTTAAAAAAGTACATACCTCGAAAAATATAAACTAGAAAGAACGTTATCTTCGACTATGCCGAAGCTGAAATACTCTTCACGCTGTAGTATTTAAGCTTTATTCGCAACAAAATGGATGGTTTATATGGGTTGGCTATTGGCTGGATTCGGCTGGTTCCGACCAATGCACTGCGTCTAATAAAAATAATGGTTCGTGCAAAATTTCAGTTCTCTAGCTTAAAAACTGAGGGACTAGTTTGCATACATACAGACGCATAGATCAGACGGACATGGCTTAATCAAATCGTCTCATCTAGCTGATTAAGAATATACGTACTCGTATATACTTTATGGGGTCTCTGATGTCTGCTTCTGTCGATTACAAACTTCATGACAAACTTATAATACAATACTACTCATCTTTCGCAAAGTAAATGAGCCTTTTTCAAAATCTCTATTTATGGTGACGCTATCTTTTGATGGGAAAACAAATTGGAAAGGTACGTTCTTTACTGACGTTCTGTCAAAATTTCATGACCAACGGACAATTAGAAGTCGAGTTATTGCCTTATAAGTGACCGGTTGCTTATAGCAACGGTTGAAAAATGAACTTCGAACAAAGAGCGAAAGTTAACTTTTTTTTGGAAAATCTTTTACTGAGACATTTGAATTAATGAAACATTTGTATGCACAATTGTTTACCACGTGCCAGAGCCCATTAGTGCTTTAAACAATTTAAAGAACGTTGCGAGAACATCAAGGACGACGAAAAGTTTCGTGATTACACCAAGCAAAAGAGAAATTGTGTGTGAATTTATAAAAATCGGCCAAGTGCGAGTCAGAATCGTGTACGGAGGGTTCCGTACCAGAATGGGGTTTGTATGGGAGGTACTCCCCCTAGTGGCCCGATTTGACTGCTTTCAACAAATGTACCGCGCTTATATTCAAAACTTATAGTGTCTTAATTTGAAAAAGTCTCGTTTACTTCTTGAAAGACCTTGCATATATATAATATTTAACAAAAAAAATGGTCACGAAGTCTGCTATATTTCTAAAACAAACTTTCGTCAAATTCAAACCAACCAAGCCTTTTCTTTTAAAATCGCAATTTTGTTTCAAATGTGTTTGTTAATGTGTTCAAACAACTTCGGAACTCCAACAGTTGTCGAGCAAATTAACCGTCATACGAGTCGGTACAATGACGCACTTAACGCGCATGTCAATCCTCTAGCTTCGGCTCTAATCAGAAGCGACTGCCCGAGAAGGTTGAAAAGACTCCACCCTTCGGACCTTTTACATAGGACAAATAATTAATATTTGTTTACTTAAATTTATCCTTCCGTCAATATATCAAAAATATCCCTTAAAATCGTTCAATTAACGGTTGAATGGAATTTTAATAAATGATCTTAACAAAAAAAAAACAACAAATCATTTTTATTATTATTTTATTTATTATATATTACAAACTTACGTATATTATTTATTTATTTATTAGATGTTGTATGCTTAAAGCTAGTTTAAAGTTACACGAGGGGAGGTGGCCATGGCTGCTGTGGCCTTCGGCTAGTACAATGTACAAATCAGTAGTATAGTAATAATAATAATAATACAATGTAATGCTACTTATAATAAATATGTAGGGACATACTTGATGAATGTTATATTATAGTTTTATATATAGATGTAGTATGTTAGCTGTTTTAAGAAAATCTAGAATTCTTAGGAGGTTGTCTACAGAGGGGAGAGAGAGTAATAGGCTAAATTGATCATTTGGCGTAGATGTACGAAATTTTTGTAAGGATGTACATTGGTTTAGAATATGGTCAATAGTCAGAGGTATGTTTAAATTGCAGAAGGTACATTGATTGTTAGTGTTATATTTACAACTTATATTTACACAAAACAAATTAAAAGCAATCATTTTCAATATAAAATAAATAAAAAAAAAATTAAAAAAATTGTCCTTATGCAGGATTTGAACCCCACACTAGAGTGTGCCATGGGTTTGCCAGCCCGACACTCTAATCCCTAGGAAAAAAATCTGACAATTCTATTTTTAGAATCAATTTTTTGAAATGTCACTCATGCCGTAACGTACATAAAACAGCTAAGCTCCAAAAAATTCAGCAATAGACGGTAGGCATTAGGAGGCATTGCTGGTGTAATGGCTAGAATAGTTGCCTCCCAAGCAATTGATACGTGTTCGACTCCCGGTCCTATGGCTTATACTCATTATCATTATGCATAAAAGTTAGCTAATTTTTAGAAAAAATCATTATGCGTGCAGTACCGTACAGGTGTTGGAAGTGAAACCTTTTAAATGCAGAATGAGAATGATTTCGCGTGAGGCACAAAGCGGAGCAAACTACATATCTCAAAATAAATACAACAATACAAAATTTGCATTTGACACTCTGCAATGTGAATCTTTCAAACTGGTGTCTCATCTACACTAACTTTACTCGTATATGATTGAATGATATGATTGACTAATTTAGACAAACGGACAGACAAGTAATAAATTGCAGTGATTTACCAAATGAACAACGCTGAAGAAAATAGTTACTGGAACCGAAAAATTGTTTTAATACATCAACATGAATCAGCGCAAGGAATGGTTTAGCCCAGGAAAATAAGCGACAACGCGTACTCAACAACGTCATTACCATCCTAAAACGATGTTGAGTATATGGTGGGACTGTGCAAACGATCAACCCGGAACTCTATATTCGTTATCGTAGATGAAACAACTCAGCAGGGCCTAATCGGCATCATGAAGTTATTTTGCAACACGAAAAAGTCCGTCCTCATATCACCAATACCACACAGTCGACGTTCTCTTCCGATTTAGCACCAA
The DNA here is from genome assembly GCA_037043295.1 of Amiota minor. NCBI lineage: Eukaryota > Metazoa > Arthropoda > Insecta > Diptera > Drosophilidae > Amiota > Amiota minor. The sequence goes on from JBAMAW010002171.1 coordinate 826,553, forward strand.
CGGATTTTCACTTCTTTTAATCTCTTTCATATGATAGACGTGTTGTTTCGTTCTATATTGAAGCAGAATAAAGAGCTATGTTAGATGACACCGGGTGAATTCTATCAACGAAGTAGTAAAAATCATGTGGCACGTTTTAATAAAACTGTAAACAATAAGGGAGACTAGTTTATTACGTCAATTAGTTGTTAGTGTTTTAGTGATAAACGAACTTAAAAAAGAACAAAAAAAAAAAAAAATGGTCAACCGGTTGTCACACACGAAGTCAGGTATATTTCTGATACAAACTTTAGTCAAATTCAAACCCCACCAAGCCTTTTATTTTACAATCTCAATTTTGTTTCTGATACTTACATACTTACCAACAGCCTCTGTATTCGTCCAACGACGTCTTCTTCTCCTTTTCTGGCTTAACTTTCCAGTGTATGGAAAGAGGGTAATGGGGTGCGGTCGAACCCCAGTGGAGCCCCAATTGTTGATTTTTTCAACTATTGGTGCTCCCCCCATTCCCCCTTTCCGTTTACTTGCTAATGATGATTCTTCATCTGGGATTGTTCCAACGGTTTCCTCCTTGTGCCATTCCAAATGTTCCCATTAGTCCCCTATTAAGTGTCTGAAATATTTTAATATTATTTACTAATTATTAAAAATTCACATGTATTCATTCATCCACATTTTGAAATGACCCTGATTGGGATTTGAACCTGTGACGACAAATGTATTGTATATTGTTTGAGACATTAACCGACAACGCCATGACAACTGACCGATGGGACATGTTCAAAGTTCATATATATTTGATGAATAAGAATTTCAGAATAATAAGCTTGAACGAAAAAAAAAAGAAAAAATGAGAGATGTAAATACATCCGACTATGAAATTACTGAAGTTTTTGTAAAATTCACATCAGGGTTGTCGATTTAATTACATATCAAAACTAGATGGCAATACATATAAATGTGTTAGATGGCGCTGCAAGTTTTTCTTTGACTGTTGGTTTAGTTTCAATATTGGGTTCCCCAAAATTGAATCCCACAGGTCCACACTGGTTTAATGATTGCTTTTTAAAGAAGTATACTATTTCGTATTGAAGATGAAGTTTTGGTTGAAAACGCATGAGCCAATTTGACCGAATGCCTTTCTTCTGATTTTATAAAATAAGTGAGTTAAAAAAATTGGAGTGAGGCATAACTTCTTGAAAAAGAAAAAGTGGTGGAGAATTGGCACGTCTCTGTGGCTCAGATTTTCAAGTATTTACAGCGATATTCCAGATTTAAAATCAGGATTCCAATCGGATGTTAGAAGTTTCAACTTTGAATTCTGAAGATGAAGTAGCAACCATACTTCATCTTCGTAGCAACTGTAATATTATTGTTATTATGAATTGGCAAATAGGTTGTGGATATCGTATATAATATTGGACCAATCAGTTTCATTTCCGTCATCTCGTCTTTACATTTACAGCCACGAAAATAGGATTTTAGCCAACGGAGATGGAATAGATAAGCATAACTTAACGTCATCAGCGTATATTAACACATTCCAAAGTTTTATGGCAGATGTCAAATCATTTATAAAAATATTGAATAATAATGGACCAAGGTGGCTACCCTGAGAGACACCAGAAGTTACACGAATAGTTTTCGATATAGCTGTTTTAAAAATAACTCTTTGGGTTCTGGAAGGTAGATAGGATGTAATCCATCTAACTAAATGGGGGAGAAAACCAAAGGTACTAAGTTTCTTGAGGAGTACAATGTGACAAACACTGTCAAACGCTTTACTAAAATCAGTGTATATGACATCCATCCAAAACTGCCATAGACCAACGAAGTAAATTCTAATAAGTTGGTTGTAGTCGAACGATTCTTGGTGAGACCATGCTGATAAGTACTTATTAAAGGAAGAACGAAATGCTGTAACTGATCGGTAATAATATGTTCAAACAACTTCGGAATAGCGCAGAGTTTAGCAATTCCTCGGTAATTTGATATATTAGCTTTACTGCCTTTTTTATGGAGTGGGACTATATAAGATTGCTTTCAAATATTAGGTAAGACAGAGGTATTCAGAGATAAGTCAAACAGTTTACAGAATGGATCATACAAAGCATCTGCACACCGCTTTAGAACACAACTAGGTACATCATCTGGACCTGGTAAAAACGTTAATTTTGAAGATTTTAAATATTGTAATACTATGTTACAATCAATAACTGGCATATTAAATTGATTATTTTGAGGAATGTGATATGGCTTTGAAAAAAGTTTGAAAAAGATTAGAAATATCTCCATCACTACGACATTCAACACCATTTAATTTCATACAAGATGGGAATATATCCAACCTGCGCTTAGTATTAATGAAGTTATAAAACCTTTTAGGATCTCTTATAATATCCTCCTTGACATGTGTCATGTACTTCTGATAGGAGAAATTAATAAGGTGTTGAAATTTATAACGAGACATAGCGTATTTGAAATAATCAGCGGACAAACCGGATCTTTTGAATTGTTTAGAAATGTATTTTTTAAATTTTGTAATTTAATTAAGTCACGAGAAAACCAAGGTGGCCTAAGTGGATTATGTTTAAATATAATTTTCGGAACACATATATTGAAATACATTTTCATAGTTTTATAAAAAAGAAACTCTAGAAAATGCTACATGGCATGCATGAAAGCTGACAATTTTAAGTCTACGCCGACAAATTCGAATGTTTGACCATGAGATTTGTGTGGTGACATGACAAATGCAGTTCTTACTGTTACTGCATGGTACATTTTAGTTGACTTAGTTGATGAGTCAAGAGTATTTCTTGGTGTTCGAGGTGTGTTCAAAATTAAGAAGATTTCGATTTTTTATTTTGTGTTATGTTTGTACACATGTCTTCAACATATGCTGATATTGTAAGTCTTTTTTTAAGATTGTTTTTGATAGTTGCTGACACGTGTTTCTGAGTTTTTGTGATTTTCTGCAACCAAAAAAAAAAAAAAAAAAAAAATGGAACAAGGATTTTGCCTTAAAGTTTGTGTGAAAAACGAAATACTTGAAATGTTAACTATGGCATTTGGTGAGCCCGTCACAGAATGCTGAGAAGATATCGAAGCAGCGAGGAACATGGTTTTGGCAAATTGACGAATCACTGATAGGAAGAAGTTGCTGACTATGCGGCATATCGCTCGGCTCATGCTGGGGACGAGACATGGGTATGAGGTCGAAACCAATGCTCAAACATCTGAATGGAAGCGGCCAGAAAGGCCAAGGAGCATGCCATTGGCGTGGTGCATCATAAATTCTTGCGTCAGTCACCGTATTTACCGGACTTCGTTCACTGTGACTATTTCCTTTATGATTGATTAAATAAAGACCACATCGCTGGAACACCTGAAGGCCATACCAAAAAACGCTTATCAGAAATTGTGAATTTTTTCGAGAAAAATAAAAAGTCTTCTTACTTTTTGGAACACCCCTCGGATTGCCAAATTGTTTACTAGTTGATTATTGCCTTTATGTATTATCTTATTACATAGATTTCTCGCAATGTATCCGACACATCCTTCTGATACATCCAAATTACTTAAGACCATTTTTTAACGATTTTTTTAAAATTTCAATTCGTGCGGTGGTGAGTTTTTTAGTGTCTGCTAGTGTTAAGAAATTCTGATGTAAATTCAAGTGCTTCTTCAGGTTATACTCTCCGGGAACCTATTTCAAATTTGTGTTTATTGTATAGTGCGACTATTGCTCTGTTTTCTATTCACTCATTATTTTTGCTGACGACAAAGTTACCAAACACCTCATCAATTAAATTGTTCTGATCTTCCATATTATTTAGTGACAGTTCGACGTTGCCCAACTTTAGTAAATAAACAGCTAATCCCGTTGCTCTGCTAGTGCTTAATCAAATGAACAAGATAAAGAAAGAAATAGTGAGAACAAAAATTTAGAACAATTAAAAAAACCTTTCCCTCCGCACGGGAATTGAAGCTGTGATCGTAAGTATGTGAGCCGAACTCTTACCCAGCGCACCACAGAATACAATTAACTTAAAAGGCAGTAATTGAAGCTGTCTGCGCACCATTATATTGTATTTAATTTGATTGTTTCCTTATGGTTTCTGTTATATTGTACAATAAACTTTGTTGGTCCAGCAGCTAGAAGCCTATTAATTTTGTTTTGTTTTGTTTTGTTAATATTGCTTTATATTTTTATTTTCTCAATCCAGGTAAAAAAAAAGGTGCGCGCTACAATCAAAAAAATATCGTACTGGGGACAATAACCCACACATTCGCAACTACACATTGCTTAATTTTCGTGATTGCAAATCAAACTCTTACTCTAAACGCAGCGGACGGCAAAATGCTCATGGCACGAGTACTCTAGGGTTAAGCGCGGTTCCACTTAACCGGTTTCGACTATATAAATGGATGCAGAAAAAATAAAGAGGTGTCGTGGGACGCAACAAAATTTTTAATTATTATTTTAATTTATTAAAAATTTATCTTTCAATTTTCTTTTATGATTCATTATTATTCCCAAAAATCACTTGATGAATTTAAAGGTTGGCTTTGGACTATTGGAGTTAATAGTGCTGAATCCCAGCATTGCTGCTTTACGCTAAGATATAAATGCTGCCCACCGGCCACGCTTAATGGCACACAAAAAACATCTGTCAAATACTTAGGCATGATACTAGATCGCCTTTTGACGTGGCCAAAGCATGTGAACATGATAACAGCTACTTGCAGAAACAAGCTGAACAAGCTAAGGTGACTCATCCGACCCGGCAGTACTTTGAACCTATCTGCCTAGGTTACGTTGTATAAGGCCATTGTTGTACCATCGTACAATTATGGCATCCAGCTCTGGGGACTTGCAGCTAAGACAAACTAACAGAGTCCAGGTCATGCAGAACAAAGCTCTGCTTAACATTCCGGGTGCTCCTTGGTATGCAAGGAGAATGTCTATACATCGTGGCCTGGGTATTCCAACAGTTGTCGAGCAAATTAACCGTCATACGAGTCGATACAATGACGCACTTAACGCGCATGTCAATCCTCTAGCTTCGGCTCTAATCAGAAGCGACTGCCCGAGAAGGTTGAAAAGGCTCCACCCTTCGGACCTTTTACATAGGACAATTAATTAATATTTGTTAACTTAAATTTTCTATCCATCAATTTATCAAAAATATCCCTTAAAATCGTTCAATTAACGATTGATTGGAATTTTAATAAATGAACTCCAAAAAAAAAAAAAAAAAAACAAATCACTTTTATTATTATTTTATTTATTATTTATTACAAACTTACGTATATTATTTATTTATTTTATTTATTTATTAGATGTTGTATGCTTAAGGCTAGCTTAAAGCTACAAGAGGGGAGGTGGCCATGGCTGCTGTGGCCTTCGGCTAGTACAATGTACAAATCAGTAGTAATAATAATAATAATAATACAATGTAATGCTACTTATAATAAATATGTAGGGACATACTTGATTAATGTTGTTTTATAGTTTTATATATAGATTAGGAGGTTGTCTACAGAGGGGAGAGAGAGTAATAGGCTAAATTGATCATTTGGCGTAGATGTACGAAATTTTTGTAAGGATGTACATTGGTTTAGAATATGGTCAATAGTCAGAGGTATGTTTAAATTGCAGAAGGTACATTGATTGCTAGTGTTATATTTACAACTTATATTTACACAAAACAAATTAAAAGCAATCATTTTCAATATAAAAAAAATAAAAAAAAATTAAAAAAATTGTCCTTATGCAGGATTTGAACCCCACACCCTATGCCATGGGTTTGCCAGCCCGACAATCTAATCCCTAGGAAAAAAAATCTGACAATACTATTTTTAGAATCAATTTTTTGAAATGTCACTCATGCCGTAACGTACATAAAACAGCTAAGCTCCAAAAAATTCAGCAATAGACGGTAGACATTAAGAGGCATTGCTGGTGTAATGGCTAGAATAGTTGCCTCCCAAGCAATTGATACGTGTTCGACTCCCGGTCCTATGGCTTATACTCATTATCATTATGCATAAAGGTTAGCTAATTTTTAGAAAAAATCATTATGCGTGCAGTACCGTACAGGTGTTGGAAGTGAAACCTTTTAAATGCAGAATGAGAATGATTTCGCGTGAGGCACAAAGCGGAGCAAACTACATATCTCAAAATAAATACAACAATACAAAATTTGCATTTGACACTCTGCAATGTGAATCTTTCAAACTGGTGTCTCATCTACACTAACTTTACTCGTATATGATTGAATGATATGATTGACTAATTTAGACAAACGGACAGACAAGTAATAAATTGCAGTGATTTACCAAATGAACAACGCTGAAGAAAATCGTTACTGGAAGCTAAAAATTGTTTTAATACATCAACATGAATCAGCGCAAGGAATGGTTTAGCCCAGGAAAATAAGCGACAACGCGCAGCAAACAACGTCATTACCATCCTAAAACGATGTTGAGTATATGGTGGGACTGTGCAAACGATCAACCCGGAACTCTATATTCGTTATCGTAGATGAAACAACTCAGCAGGGCCTAATCGGCATCATGAAGTTCTTTTGCAACACGAAAAAGTCCGTCCTCATATCACCAATACCACACAGTCGACGTTCTCTTCCGATTTAGCACCAACGGATTTTCACTTCTTTTAATCTCTTTCATATGATAGACGTGTTTTTTCGTTCTATATTGAAGCAGAATAAATAGCTATGTTAGACGACACCGGGTGAATTCTACCAACGAAGTAGTGAAAATCATGTGGCACGTTTTAATAAAACTGTAAACAATACGGGAGACTAGTTTATTATTGATGAAAGTTTGATGCATAATTTCAGTATTAAATTTTATTTATTTAATATAGGCGATTATTGGTCAATGATAGCTAAAAATCCGATCTATACATTATTGATTCTAAATCCAGAAACGAAGCTTGGCAATACACTTACTCACACATTTACATTAACTTATTTTGCTTTAAACTATTTCATTCTTCCCGCTTGCTCCCCTTGCAATTCAATTTATAAATCATTATTGTTAAACTTTAATAATTTCATATTAGCACCATATGAGTTTTGTTGTATTGCCTTTTATTTGCTATAGTTATAAAATTCATTGTCAATGTACGAAATTCGTCTGCCACTGTAGTTCTCCCAAATAGCATTTAAAACATCGTAAATCTCGTATTGGTGATTATTGTTAATAAACTATAAAAAAAAAAAACATAAAAAAAAAGAAGAAAAAAAAAAAAAATTAAAGCGAAAACACAAAATTTAAGAAGGAAAATAAAAATAAAAAAAAAAATAAAATTATTATCCTGAAGGAGGGCCCGAACCCACTCTCTGTCGTTTTGAGTTATCGCCCGAGCCGTCTCTTTACCTACTAGGCTATTCAGGTATTTATGTTTGTAGCAGGAAAGTGCCTACTTAAAGTATTTCACTCTCATTTTATTAACTTCGATTTTCCGATTTAATAAGTTTTATTTATATATTATTAAACTTTCATAAGTTATATTAACCTTAAATAAGTTTTGTTGTATTGCCGATTATTTGTCTTAGTTACAAAGCATTTATAAAATAATAAAAACTAAAAAAAAAAAAAAAATTAAATTTTAAATTTAAAAATCACGTTTTCGGCAACTGTTTGTGATCGGTCCATCATTGCATATTTTCTGATCGACAAGAAAAGTGTTAAACAAAATTGCCTAAGACGATTTAAAATTTTACTTTACCGAAAACAAGAATGTTTCACATCAAAAATTTAAAGACAGAAACCGTGGAAACTTATTTATTTTTTGTAAATATTTTTACAAATTATTAAACTATGTATTTATTTCACATAAAATTAATATTTCATCTAAGGCAAAAACTATTCGTGTGATCCATGCTAGTAAGTATGATTAGGATGGATGAGCATGAGGTTGTTTGTATATTATATTTATAGATGTTGCGTTGTCAACAAGTAATCGCATTATTAGAACTGTTTAGATATTCATAAGTAAATTCTTGTTATAGTCATTTATTGCTATACAAATGCATTTGTTTTTGTTGTTATTGTTACCGATTATTGTAGTTATGCTGTAAAATTTCGTTTTACAAATCAAAAATAACTACTTTTGTACTAGTATTTAAATGTTGTGTTATAATAGAGTGAGAGAAAATGGGACGAGATAAGAGATTTAAGAAGGATGAATGAGATTTAAACAAAAAACGGTTTATTTTAATATTATGACGACAACCACTTAATACTTTGTTGTTGTTTATTGCTATTTGGATTTATATAAATACTATGCATACAAAAGCAAACTACATACATTCACATAGATAGATGCGAGTATGTGTAAATAAATTTGTATACAAAAACAATTGGTTTATTCAAACTGTTAATGCATTCATGCAGATTTAAGCACTTTTCATCTGAAAACAAAGAACATGATTCTATACAATTAAACATTTAAACCGAAGTTCTATCTGAATTCAAAAATTTAAATAAGAATAATAAACCACATAAAAATAAAATAAAATATAATAAAATAAAAACAAGCATAAAATAAAATAATGAAACTATACAAAAACCAATTGAAAACAAGAAAATAAGTCAAACCTTGCTCTCATCAAAGCTTATACACACTTCACATGAATTATTCCTTTATTTATATCAATTTATTGTAAATACTTTTATTTGAACAACTAAAATCATGTATGTATATATGTATTTCAAAGCAAGCCAAATCCTACTACCAACTATAACCATGCCATGGGGTTAGTAAATACAGTAAATAATACGGAAAGCTGTTAAAAGAATCAATAGTCTTCATGCAAACCATATAAATTTATAGAAATTGGATTCAATTCATATATTGTACAATACTAGTTGTGGTTTTTAAAGCCTTTCATTACTTTTCCTTTCTTTAAAACATCTAACTATAGAACAGGATAGGATGCAATACGAAAGTCTTACGGCTCACTGTAATGCCTTCGGAGTTACTGGCATGGGAGACCCTAAAGATAGATATCCTTAGCGTCACTGGTATCGTTTCTAAGGTGCCTACATTTACTGAGTTCACTTACTATGGACATGATGGCAGAAATCCAGTAAAAATGTATGAATAAGCTTAAAACAAGTAAAAAGACGTTTCACTTCGACTATGCCGAAGTTAATATACTCTTCCCGCACCCACTAGAAAACGTTTCTGCCTACGCTGTGTGATAGAGCATTCAAAAATATTTAATTATTGATTTGACTTATGTTTAAGGTATAGCATTTTAACACTGACACCGAAATATTTGTATGGGATTTTTACGATCCAGTATCCCTAGTGTCTTGAAATTTACACGGTTGGTGAATATGGGTCAGACACTTATATTGTGCAAGTTTCAGTTCGATAACATAGAAAACAAAAAGTTTTTCGGTTTGGGTTTCTATGGTAGCTATACGATCCAGTATCTCTAGAATCTTGAAATTTACGTATTTCATGATAAGAAACTTATAGCATCTTTAGTTCTATAAGACATTAAAAACAAGAACTTGAATTTAAATGGGTGGTTTCTATCGGAGATACCACCCCTATTGAACTGATTCGGCTGGTTCCGACAAATGCACTGCGTCTAATAATAATAATGGTTCGTGCAAAATTTCAGTTCTCTAGCTTAAAAACTGAGGGACTAGTTTGCATACATACAGACGCATAGATCAGACGGACATGGCTTCATCAAATCGTCTCATCTAGCAGATCAAGAATATACATACTCGTATATACTTTATGGGGTCTCTGATGTCTCCTTCTGTCGATTACAAACTTCATGACAAACTTATAATACAATACTACTCATTGTGTGAAGAGTATAATATGTGAGGTCTTTCGCAAAGTAAATGAGCCTTTTTCAAAATCTCTATTTATGGTGACGCTGTCTTTTGATGGGAAAACGAATTGGAAAGGTACGTTCCTTACTGATGTTCTGTCAAAATTTCATGACCAACGGACAATTAGAAGTCGAGTTATTGCCTTGTAAGTGACCGGTTGCTTATAGCATTGGTTGAAAATGAACTTCGAACAACGAGCGAATGTTAACTTCACTTATCTTTTACCGAGACGGATAATTAGAAGTCGAGTTATTGCCTTATAAGTGACCGGTTGCTTATAGCATCGGTTGAAAAATGAACTTCGAACAACGAGCGAATGTTAACTTTTTTTTGGAAAATCTTTTACTGAGACATTTGAATTAATGAAACATTTGTATGTACAATTGTTTACCACGTGCCAGAGCCCATTAGTGCTTTAAACAATTTAAAGAACGTTGCGAGAACATCAAGGACGACGAACATCCCGGTTAGAAAAGGAGGGTTCCGTACCAGAATGGGGTTTGTATGGGAGGTACTCCCCCTAGTGGCCCGATTTGACTGCTTCCAGCAAATGTACCGCGCTTATACTCAAAACTTTTTTTTAAATTTGAATTTGCCCGAGAAGATTCAAAATGCTCCACCCTTCGGACCGTTGAAATCGTTCAATTAACGATTGATTGGAATTTTAATAAATGAACTCAAAAACAAAAAAAACAGCAAATCATTTTTATTATTATTTTATTTCTTATTTATTACAAACTTACGTATATTATTTATTTATTTTATTTATTTATTAGATGTTGTATGCTTAAAGCTAGCTTAAAGTTACAAGAGGGGAGGTGGCCATGGCTGCTGTGGCCTTCGGCTAGTACAATGTACAAATCAGTAGTATAGTAATAATAATAATAATACAATGCAATGCTACTTATAATAAATATGTAGGGACATGCTTGATGAATGTTATATTATAGTTTTATATATAGATGTAGTATGTTAGCTGTTTTAAGAAAATCTAGAATTCTTAGGAGGTTGTCTACAGAGGGGAGAGAGAGTAATAGGCTAAATTGATCATTTGGCGTAGATGTACGAAATTTTTGTAAGGATGTACATTGGTTTAGAATATGGTCAATAGTCATAGGTATGTTTAAATTGCAGAAGGTACATTGATTGTTAGTGTTATATTTACAACTTATATTTACACAAAACAAATTAAAAGCAATCATTTTCAATATAAAATAAATAAAAAAAAATTAAAAAAATTGTCCTTATGCAGGATTTGAACCCCACACTAGAGTGTGCCATGGGTTTGCCAGCCCGACACTCTAATCCCTAGGAAAAAAATCTGACAATTCTATTTTTAGAATCAATTTTTTGAAATGTCACTCATGCCGTAACGTACATAAAAGAGCTACGGTCCAAAAAATTCTACAATGTTGTTATTAAAGCGATGTACCTATAGACGGTAGGCATTAAGAGGCATTGCTGGTGTAATGGCTAGAATAGTTGCCTCCCAAGCAATTGACACGTGTTCGACTCCCGGTCCTATGGCTTATACTCATTATCATTATGCATAAAGGTTAGCTAATTTTTAGAAAAAATCATTATGCGTGCATTACCGTACAGGTGTTGGAAGTGAAACCTTTTAAATGCAGAATGAGAATGATTTCGCGTGAGGCACAAAGCGGAGCAAACTACATATCTCAAAATAAATACAACAATACAAAATTTGCATTCGACACTCTGCAATGCGAATCTCGCAAACTGGTGTCTCATCCACACTAACTTTACTCGAATGATATGATTGACTAATTTAGACAAACGGACAGACAAGTAATAAATTGCAGTGATTTACCAAATGAACAACGCTGAAGAAAATAGTTACTGGAACCGAAAAATTGTTTTAATACATCAACATGAATCAGCGCAAGGAATGGTTTAGCCCAAGAAAATAAGCGACAACGCGTACTCAACAACGTCATTACCATCATAAAACGATGTTGAGTATATGGTGGGACTGTGAAAACGATCAACCCGGAACTCGATATTCGTTATTGTAGATGAAACAACTCTGCAGGGCCTAATCGGCATCATGAAGTTCTTTTGCAACACGAAAAAGTCCGTCCTCATATCACGAATACCAATGCCGACTAAGGAAGCCTTTGAAAAACATTGCTGGGAAGTGCTGCTACACAGCCGACGTTCTCTTCCGATTTAGCACCAACGGATTTTCACTCTTTTTTAATCTCTTTCATATGATAGACGTGTTGTTTCGTTCTATATTGAAGCAAAATAAAGAGCTATTCTAGGTGACACCGGGATAATTCTACCAACGAAGTAGTGAAAATCATGTGGCACGTTTTAATAAAACTGTAAACAATAAGGGAGACTAGTTTATTACGTCAATTAGTTGTAAGTGTTTTAGTGATAAACGAACTTAAAAAAGAACAAAAAAAAAAAAAAATGGTCAACCGGTTGTCACACACGAAGTCAGGTATATTTCTGATACAAACTTTAGTCAAATTCAAATCCCACCAAGCCTTTTATTTTACAATCTCAATTTTGTTTCTGATACTTACATACTTACCAACAGCCTCTGTTATTCGTCCAACAACGTCTTTTTTTTATTTTTGCGGGTTACTTGAGAGATTGTGCCTTCTTCTTGCTACAACAACGTCTTCTCCTTTTCTGGCTTAACTTTCCAGTGTATGGAAAGAGGGTAATGGGGTGCGGTCGAACCCCAGTGGAGCCCCAATTGTTGATTTTTTCAACTATTGGTGCTCCCCCCATTCCCCCTTTCCGTTTACTTGCTAATGATGATTCTTCATCTGGGATTGTTCCAACGGTTTCCTCCTTGTGCCATTCCAAATGTTCCCATTAGTCCCTATTTAGTGTCTGAAATATTTTAATATTATTTACTAACTATTTAAAAATTCATATGTATTCATTCATCGACATTTTGGAATGACCCTGATTGGGATTTGAACCTGTGACGACAAATGTATTGTATATTGTTTGAGACATTAACCGACAACGCCATGACAACTGACCGATGGGACAAGTTCAAAGTTCATATATATTTGATGAATAAGAATTTCAGAATAATAAGCTTGAACGAAAAAAAAAAGAAAAAATGAGAGATGTAAATACATCCGACTATGAAATTACTGAAGTTTTTGTAAAATTCACATCAGGGTTGTCGATTTAATTACATATCAAAACTAGATGGCAATACATATAAATGTGATAGATGGCGCTGCAAGTTTTTCTTTGACTGTTGGTTTAGATTCAATATTGGGTTCCCCAAAATCGGTTGTGGATATCGTATATAATATTGGACCAATAAGTTTCATTTCCGTCATCTCGTCTTTACATTGTACGTAGAATTTACGGCCACGAAAATAGGATTTTAGCCAACGAAAGTGGGTGTTTGCATTTAAAGAGAAGAACTGTGAGCTTAATCGTATCAGAAGTCTGTAAACTTTTTTGAGTTATTAATACCTCGTCGAATTAAGCGATCATGATCAACATTCGGGTAGAAAATGAGCAAATCATCACCCTTATTTAAGTCTTTCATGAATGACTTTTGCTATGACCATAATTGACCAAGAAAATAAGCGTCAATTTAAAATCGTAGAGTAAATGGTATATGCAGGTTTTGATGGGAAATGTGCCCCAAAGATATTACCATTTTGAGTTTCAGGATCATTTCTGTATCTAATAAAAATAATTTAAACAAATTTTAGTTCTTAATCTCAATCGATTTTGGAGATATGTGAAAGAAACATACTTTTCGTTTTTATTTTTTTTTTTACTTTTAGGATTTGAAATTAAAAGAAGTTTAATTTTTTTTTTCCAACTTTTGCGAATAAGGGCATTAAAAAAAAATTTGATTATGATTACGAGATAATAACTCGATTTTTAAGAAAATAATTAAAACTAAAATAATTTTTTTTACCACCTTTTTGAAAAGCGTCCAAAAAGTGCCTTCCCTATACTCATGATTTTTTTTTAAATTTTTTCGCAGTGCTGCAACAATGTGGAAAAAATTAAAAAACAATTTCTTTCTTTAACTTTGCGTTCAAACAAACTTTTATTTGTTGGCTAGTATACTACAAATGTATAAAAAATAATTTTTACTCTACTACAAACATACCTTTTTATGTATGAAAATAGTTTTGTTTTCAATGTTTTTTCTTATTCTTCTTATCTACGGTAAGTGTTTGTACCCAAATCAGTGATTCACAGCAGTTTTTCCCTCGTGGAACACTTTTAATATTGTAATATTAAAAAACTGGCGATAAACCAAACTGCCGCTTAGCGTAGTTTGTGAATCACTTGCATAACTTTTGTTATTCTTTTTGATTTAGCCGTAAATATCCCGATAGTTTAGTGGTTTTGTTCTTAGTTATGTTATTAGTGTTTCTGATTGAGGAATTTTTCTATAAAATGAGTAATTCATTGGAATTGAGTAAATTAGGACAGTGATGAAGACTAAAGTTAATTTTAAGTATTCTATGTAAAATGTAAACAATATAATAAAATATATCTTTTAAAATCCTCAAACTCAAAATGGAAAAATCTTTGGAGCACTTTTCCCATCAAAACCTGCCTATGCCCTTTGTTTACTAAATCAATACTTAATATTTAAGTGAGGAAAAAATGATTTCATACAAGAATTTTAGTGTATAATTTATTTCTGGAGATTTTGTTGATAGAGTACATAATCACATATCCTTCGGTAAACATAAAGTCCATTGGATCTCAATTTCAAAATGGTTACAAATATCGAGAAATGGATGCATTTCATTGTGAAATTAAGATTGACATGAACGCACATGAATTGACTCCTTAAAGTATTCATTGCTTGCAATTTAATTATCAGATGCAATATGAATAATGAAAAATTCATTTAATTTGTAGTCGTGTAGCATCTTGCTACCGCCAATATATTTAAGTTTATATGATGACGCTCATTCTAACTGCTGCTTTGTCGAATATGTGTACTACTTATTTGGCAACTTGAGATCTTTATGCCTATTGGGCTTTTATGATTTGTCTTAAAACATCGTTTGGCAAGCGTGTACATATACGGCAGCGATACCTATAACTTGTTTGCTTTTTCTTTGATAAGGAAAGTCTACTGATTGGGCACAGCAACCAGATTAATTTCCGCTACTTTGCATAGCAACATACCTTTATGAATTTTATATGCCAGGATTTGTTCGAAATACCGGACTTGTCACAATTGAATGATTTGCTTGAATTAATGTTCAAGCATGGAATCGTCGCAAGTAACAAGTTTGTTATCTCTGCCGCTTCTGTGGACGAGCCAGAGTTAAACAAAATGCAAGTGTCATCTGCATATGTTGCCCACAAGGCCTTCCGATCATTTATGGTCGACATATCTGTGGTAAAAAGTGGCGTGCTTGTGTGGTAGACACGGTCTTGTGTTGTCTGTGGATACGTTTTTGAGTTTTGATTTTATAGGAGTTGGATACAGAGAAATTCAAATATATATGAGGAAAATTTGTTTCCCACCATAACAGTTACTCTAATACATACACACGTGGCATTTCTCTTCTCCTACTTCTCCTAAAATTTGTATAGCAAAAAAAATTGAAATTGCGGCGTGAGTCGTAATAAGTAGGAAGTTGAAACTTTCACATAATTTGTAGTTCGGGGCTACAGCAAGAAATACTAAAACTAAAATATAATTAAAAATATAAAGAGGTCCCCATATAAAAACCATATGAACAATTAAAACACATTTAAAAGTAAAATACCATTTTAGTTGTTTTTGCTTTTTAAAAACTAAAAGAAGATTTAATAAAATCTAAAGCTGAATTACAAGAATAAAAAAAAAAAAAAAAATTATATATATGTAAGTATGTATAGGTATATTAATTGTTAAATGAAAATATTGTATTTTTGTTTTTTTTTTAGTGCTGAATACACGTTGGTCAACTTTGCTTTATCTTGTTCGTTAATATCTCTTCTAAAGATATTTTTGCTAACCCTGCTGGTTCTATTCTGGTTCCTGTTGTTGTTCCTCTTCCTGTTCTTGTTGTTGTTGCATTTATTGTAACTGTTGATGTTGATGTTGATGTTGCATTTGTTGTTAATGTTGCTGCTGCATCTGCTGCCTCTGTCAATATCAAATGATTTTGCTTTTGGTGCAATTGTTGCTGCTGTTGCTGATGTTGTTGATTTGCATTTGCATTTGGTTTACGCAAATATGCCTTATAATAGAAATCAAAGAACAAGGCAAACATAAATAAATTCTGTGTGAGACCAATAAATGCAATAAACATGGGATGATTGCATTCATTGCGTACAATCACAAAGAGAAAATGTAACATTAAATAACCAAATTGTAGGAGCTGCAATTGTGTGATGTGCCTTTTCCACCAGAAAGCTTCCTGAATGGGCCTCACTGAGGTCGCAAAATAATACATATACATTATGGTATGTATAAGGAGGTTAATGACACCCAACATCGTTGAATGAGAACCTATTAACGATACGATGCGATACAATATGATGAAAGCATATAAGACTTAATGGTATATAGAGTAGAGATGATAAAGTTGAATGTACGTGTAATCATAATATATTTTCATTGATTTAAAATTTACATTCTTCAT
Organism: Amiota minor; assembly: GCA_037043295.1. Lineage (NCBI taxonomy): Eukaryota > Metazoa > Arthropoda > Insecta > Diptera > Drosophilidae > Amiota > Amiota minor. Next base: position 843,070 of record JBAMAW010002171.1, read on the forward strand.
CCAAAAATAGTAGATAGTAGGTATGATAGTTCGAGTATATAAGTATGGTACTCGTATATGAAATTCAATGGAAACTTACCCGCCAGAAAGGTCATAAAGACATAAACACCAAATACCATTCCAGCATGATGATAGACATGCAAAAAAGTTATTTGATTATTTTTCTTGCGAAGTACAATGAAAATCTGTCAAAGAGAATAAATAATCAATATACCAATATAAGAATATATTTTTGTTCAAAAGCATACAAAAGACACAAGAGTGGCCCCGATTTTGAGATAACCTGAAATCATCAGTTTTAAGTTTTAAGATATTGACAAATACTTAGTACTGCTGATGGATATCTCATATAGTGGGAAACCCAAACTTTCCTTAGGGACTCTTATATGATAAATTTCAGAGTACAGATAACAAAGAATATAGAATAAAGCTAGTATACCTCCAAAACTCTACAAGTCCCGAAGTAGAATTGTATGCAATTATATCAAAACTTTTAAATAATGACAAATAGTAATACTGATACTATCTTTAGCAAAATACCTAAGTTTTGTTTTTATTTATTTGATATTTTATAAAATAAAAGAATGGAAATGTAAGGCTATATCTCAAAAACTATGGAAGTTAAGAGCGCAATTTTTATTGTGGAATTTTGGCAAAGAAACTTAAACTTGTTGCACTGATTTGCACAAACTTAATATATGTACTTTCTTGCAGGGGACGATTATAAAGATAAGCTAATCAAGATATATGCATTTATTGCAAAAAGATGATATTGATGATGATGATGATGATGATGGTTAGAAGAGAAAATAATCAAAAAGGTTAGTTATGTTAATTTAAAAAAGCACGAATAGCTTTTTTTTCTTTTATAATTTTTTCTGGTTTTTTTTTTTTTGGAGATACAATATTGTGTTGTCTAGAAAGTTTTTCAAAAGAAATTTCAACTTTATGAATGTTTGAATGATAAAAAGTTCAAAATGATTGGACGACTGTAGGACGGTTTAAAGGTACATATATGTTAAAAACAGAATAATTCTCAGAAAAAACAAAAACAAGAATTAACAAAAAATATTCCATCTGCTGCTAGAGAAACAATTTAACTAAAATTCAATAACTTACTAACTTTTGGACTTAATTTTGATTATGTTTCATTAATCTACCATAACATTTTCAAGCAGAATTGATTGCATTACTCACATGTCACATGTCACAATTTCTGTAATTTATTTGAAAGGATATACAGCACAAATATTTTGAGACTTTTTCAAGTTTATACCATTCTTTTGTTAATTCATGTATAATACAGTAGTTTATGCGACAGAATCGAAATCTAATATTTAACATAAAAATCAATATTTGTTTGCTTATACGTTCATTTATTCACATGATATGGGCTGCCAAACCATTCATCTGATTGCAATGAAATTTTGTAAAACTGTGTTGGTTCCAATCTGAATCATAAGATACTTTTGGACCCGATATGTGACTCTGATTTTAGGGTTCCGGAACCAAGGGCTATTAAAAGGAACCCTATTGCAGAGAATTCGTTGTCCGTCCGTCCTTCCGTCTGTCCTTGGGTTGAAATTTTCACAAAATGTGTAGTTCTATCCGGGCATCAGCAACAAGTACTAAAACTAATATTGATATTTTCAAAAACTTAAAGGCGTCCCAATACAAGAAACAGTTTGGTTTATATGGCAGCTATACGATCCAGTAATCTATACATCAGAATCTTATATTGTCGAAATTTCAGTGAGATCGGACCACTAAGAAGGGTACCTCCCATACAAACCGCTATTAAAATTCAGGTTCTTATTAGAAAAAGTTTTTTGTTTTTTGTTCTATTGAACTGAAATTTAGAAACTATAAGTTTCTGATATAGGCGCGGTACATTTATTGGAATCAGTCAAATCGGCCAACTAGGAGGGGTACCTCCCATACAAACCTACCATTACGGAAATACTAGTACGGAACCCTCCGTGTACGAGTCTGACTCGCACTTGGCCCATTTTTTTTATTTTTGAAATTGATGGATCAAATTTTGCATATAAAGCTTAGAGATATATTTTCAAATCAATCAAGTCATCATTATCAAAAATATATTATTGAATTTTGTATTCATGATTGCACTGAAATTGTTTTGTTTCACACAAACTTAAGAAAAGATTTCGTAGGCCGTGCGACCCGGGCCGGGTGGGCTATTGATCTATAGAGGATTGTGTTGTGTTTTTAAGTTTAGGCTTTATAAATTGATAAATTTTAACTTGTTATTATAACATTTGTTTTTCTCTATTTAAATGATTTTTAATAGTTTCTGAAATCTACAGCTTGATATTTATTTGTATTGCATTTTCATTCAAACATTCATGCGAACATGACTGACTTTGGTTCATTTTGACACGAGTTTATCCATTATGAGTTCCAGTATTCATATTGCGTATGCAAATCGATGCAAAGCTACAAAAGCTGAGAAAAACTTATTATGTAGACTCTATACATCGTTAAGGGGAAAACTCGATATATTATATACTCTTCATATAAGTAATCCTATTTTAAATTTGTCATAGAAATTGTAACGGACAGAATGAGACCCCATAAAGTATATAGCCGAAGTTAACATTATTTTTTTTTTTTTTTTTTGTGTTGATACTTATAATTGATAAAGAGCAATTGATTGGTAAGTCATAGGTTAGAAGGGCTAGGCAACTTACCGTGTCAAGCAAATCCAGATATTTCGTTAAATAATAACCGTATGACACATAAATGAGATTCTGCATCCATGGTTCCGTATTTGTATGATCCACTGGTTGGCACATAAAGCTGAATTCACTTCGTAGATACGAGTTGGATAGACCCTGACAGCAATGATAAGCATTAAGAGCAACAAGAAATTGAAGAAATTGGTAATATTCGTCATTATTTATTTTACAATAACAGTTTACAGAAGTAAGTAGGGAATTAAGTAAGTAAATAAGTAAATAAAAGAAGTAATCATAGACAGAATCAATGTTGGCAAATAATAAAACAATAAACACAAACACAAAACAAAAAAAAAAAATAAGAATATTTTTACAAAAATAGGAAATAAATTGAAGGAAAAACATTATGTCTTACAATCAGAAACAGTGTTAAATTGGCGAGCACTTGCAAAGCATTATAGCAACGCATGATATACTTGAGTTCAAAGGGCTTACGTGGCTCCATCCACTTGGGTCCATAGTGCAAAACAAACGCCAAATAGCCAGCAATGACTGCGAATATAGGCAATGGACCGCCGACGAGTGGTAAATGTCCAACACGCGGGTCTTGATGTTCATCGAATAGTTGTTTTATGGTCATATAAAGATGTTTCAATATATAGGCCATGATATTCTTTATAAATTTCAATTAACACGTCACCTTAAATTTGCTTTGATTCGATTTGTTCTGTTTCGTTTATTTTTTATATTATTATTATTTTTCTTTTTTTTTTCTTTTCGGTATTAACAAAGTCTTTCTTTACTCCTTTTATGTATATATATAGATATATATATATTTTGTTTTTTTTGTTAATATAAATTATAATGATAATCGATTAAATCGCGTCGGCAATCATTCAGTCTTTTGTGTGATCGTTAAGCGAAGTTCTTAATAAAAAAAAAAGTATCTCTGCATCGGTCAGCGACTACCTCCGGACTGAATATACCAATAAATGCCATCCTACCGAAAATTACTTTTTTGTCAAGTACATTAAGCAAAATCATTCATTTCTTTTCTGATTTCTTTTTCTTTTTCTCTTTTTTTTTTCTTTTTGTTTTTTTATTTTTTGTTACTTGTTACAATGTCGCATTCCGATTAGGCTTGAGCTCTATGAGTTTGGATTCGGTTTCGGTTGGGGTTTGGAATTCGTTTTGGTTTTGTTTTGCCTTCGATTTTCGATTTTGGATGTCAAGTAGAAAATTTCTGTGCACTAGAAACCATTTGTTCGTCGTCGTTCCTCGTTCGTTGGCATTGCCATTGGTTTTTGTTTTTCTATATTTCGTATTGCGAGTTAATGAACTCCAAATGGAAAACACGATCGACCTATGCTAATCTAATGATTCATCATTAGCATAGTAGCAGCTGCAGAAGCAACAAATTCAAGGCAACGCTTGTTTAATTTTAAAACAATTAATCGAAGCGCATAGAATTGAATCGAATTTGATAGTTTTTACTTTCAATTGAATAGTACAATAAATATTTTATTAATACACACATAGTCATAACTTTGTATCTAATCGTTTATCAAGTTCATTTGAATAAAATGCATTTTTCTTTAATCGATGACAATTTCAAATTTTTATACAAGTTTAATTATCGATTAAAAGTGATATAATTATCGCTAGAGAATAGTTCATTATTTTTTCCCTTTCTTATAACCTTTTTATATAGTGAAAGTAGTTTCTTGTCGTGATAATTAGAACCGTGCATCAGTCCTGACCTCATAATGTTTACATACATAAGATGTCTACAATCTTTCCACATTTATGTCAGAAAAGGATTTTTTTACCTACCTGCCAAAGACAAGCAATAAGTTTTTCAATACCAGACTGGTTTAGGATATTCAAATTGGAGGTATCTTTTAAAATTTGCCACTATTTTTTTTTTTTAAATGTACTAGATTACAACAATGTTCTCTTTATGTATGAAGTAAATACATTCCGGATACTTAAAATGTTATACGACCAACGAGTTTTCATTAATTAATTGAATAAACTTCTTTATTAGGTTTAATTTATTATTATTGTTATTTCTCGAATGGCTACCAAGATCATTCGATTTAGCACCATTGGACTTCATCTTATGTGCTTTCTTGAAGAGTAAAGTTTACGCGGTTAATTTTCACACTGTTCAACACCTCAAAGACAACATCACCGAGCAAATGTCACTTATTAAAAAATCATGATGCGGAAAAGTTATTCCAATTTTTGATAAAAGAGGAAGAATTAATGAACTTTAATTTTTAATAAAATAGATACAATTTTCGTACAATTTATGGTTTTCATATAAAATTTAAAAAAATACCTGAAATTTGAACACACTATATAATGTGACGTTCCACAAATCCTGACTAGACACTTCACAGGTAATTGTTGCCTCAAAAAATATATATCAGATACTGCGTACTACAGATTTCTATGAACTAGATGATGAAAAGCGAATGCAAATTCTATGCAAATGTTCCGCAATCTCAGGAAAGGAAATTGATGGCAAAAGGGGAATGATGCTTTCCTGCATCAAATTTGCTGAGAGGATTAAAAATGATCTATATTATTATTGTATAAAAAATTGCTTTTATGAGCTTTGTACGCATCGGTTTCAAGCAAAATATACTGAACCGATTTTCATATTTTGTTTTTTTAAAGAACATATTTGTGCTAAAACTCGAATGACATACTTACTTTTTTGATTTATGAAGATAAATATACTTTTTTTTTTTGTGTTAAATTGTTGCAAGACCAAGCACAATATATTTTGTATGTTTTATCGGTGTTCATGTTTTGCTGCTTCTTAAATTTTTTGGCTGTTGTTATTATTATTTTTCCTCTCATCACACGAGAAGCCTGTGCAACTTGGGAACTCGTAAAGAAAAAGACAGGTCAACGCTCAAACTGATCCTGACAAACCATTTAATTTGCAATTTGTTGCGTCGGTCCTTTTTAGGGTTCCGGACCCAAAGGGAACCCTATTGCACAAACTTCGTTGTCCGTCCGTCCGTCCGTCTTCGGTCCATATTTCATAAACTGCAATAGCTAGAGAGAAATTTTTACATAATGTGTAGTTCTATCCGGGCATCAGCAACAAATACTAAAACTAAAATATTTTAAAAAAACTTAATGGGGTCCCCATACAAGAAACATTTTAGTTTGTATGGCAGCTATACGATCCAGTAATTCCATGATATTGAAATTTAAATGGTTGATGGCTATATATCAAAAACTTTTAATGCGGAAATTTCAGTTTGATCGGATTTCTAGGGGGGTACTTTCCATACAAATCCACCATTAAAATTCAGGTTCTTAATAGAAAAACTTTTTTGTGTTTTGGACCACTGAACTGAAATTTAGGCACTATAAGTTTCTGATATAGTCGTGGTACATTTGTTGGAATCAGTCAAATCGGACCACTAGGGGAATTACCTCCCATACAAACCCTAATCTGGTACGAGACCCACCGTGTACGAGTCCGACTCGCACTTAGCCCATTTTATTTAATTTTAGCTTGCAGTTCATTTTGAAGAAATGTAATCCGTTTATTAGTTTTCCTGTTGTAGTCATTTTTGTGAAAACTTTCGCTATCTCAAATCGAGAATTAGCTAAGCATTGTGCACACGCCAAGCGTTGATCACTGCTTGATCAAGATTGTGTGGTACCCTTTGGATCCGGAACCCTAAAAAAGTTTATCAAAATGGTGTTTAAATTTTGTGAGATCTTTTTTAAATTTGAAATATTGCATTTAAATTTTGTGCAATCTTTATTTATTTGTATTGAAAACTAAAGTAAAGTAAAGTTATGACAATGCAAGTGACTTCCAGATAAACTTTATTCTGTACTCTTCAAGAAACCCCATAAGAAAAAGTCCAATGATGTTAAATTGTACAATCATAATCGCCAATTCATGTCTGTTCTTTGAGAAATTATTCGATTATTAAACTTCTCCTTCAAAAGATCGATTGATTTCATGTTGCACTGTCCTACTGGAAACACATATTCTACACATTAATATTTTCCAATTGACTCTACAAAAAGTGTCCAATCATCTCTTGATATCGAGGTCTATACACAGTTTTATTTGTCGACTTCAATTTCATATTGAGCTTCATCGTTGAACATAATTGCCTTGAAAAAAGTCTCATTTCATTCTTGTGTCAACTGTATTTGGAAAGCCTTGCACAAAGTTTTTAGTTTGAGGTTTAATTGGTGTGAACGACGAGTTAAAATATTCTCGTTGAACGATCACTACGATGATAAATTCTTTCTTCTCAGATCTCGAACTGAACTAGAATTTTTTTCAAATTTATTAATGAGAAGTTTAATGGCACGAATTTGTCGGAGCATTTTCTCTACCGAATTTGGAACAAAATTTCACCATATTTGAAATAAAGTTTTGACAATGAAAAAACGTTGTTCACTCGTCCAATGATTCAAGCATAATAATAGATATGTACTTAGATGTAGGCGTAAAAGTATTGGTTGCAGTATGCGGGAAGCATAGATTTTCTTAACTTATAGTACTTATTCATGCGTAAATGAGTCCTTATTTCATTGCAATAATGTTATGCTGAATATCGGTTGCATCGCTTGATTTCTCTTTAATTTGTAAGGTTTTTTTTTTTTTCTAATGTATGATTGCGTTTTTATGAGACTACAATCGCCCTTTGAAAAAGACATATCACATCGCATTTTAATGAAAATGATTTAATATTTAAATATTCCCAATAAGTTTATTAGTTATTGAATTGAAAATAAAATGCCTTCCATTATCATAAAGCGCTAAGGTTTTTTCAAATACGAGTATTAGATATAATGTTGTATTGTTTGTGTCTTTCTTTTTATATCTACAAAAATTGGAAAAATATGATTTTGATGAAAATTGTAAGGAATCATCATCATCGAATTCATTTCATAGCACCAATGTTTTATATATGGTAAATATGTACATACTTTCGTTTGTAGGTAAGTGTATCTACCATGAAAATTGTAATGTCTACATACATATTTAGTTCATATATATGTACATGATGTATTTGGGCAAGCTCTTCAGTTTCTTAACTAGGATGTCAAGGGTGTACTACTTAGTATGTTTGATATATGATATGTATGTGTAACTTAAGTTCTATTAATATTCTGTTTTATTTTCTTTTACTCTCATTTCAAGTTGAGGTCAAAGAAATAAAGTTAATGAAGTTACTTAGTCTGTAGTGAATTGGTTGCCTTTGGTGTTTGACCACTTTGTAAATGATGTTGCCGCCGTTATTACTTACTTCTTTGTTGCTTTGTGGCTATTGCACACGACCAACTACTTGGTACTTGTTGGTGTTGTCTGTGTTGTTGTTGTCTGTGTTGTTGTTGTTGTTGTTGTTGGTTGAAAGCTTTTATACGATTTTAGTACATAGTTTTTCTCATTTTTTGGTCTTTCAGCCTTTCATTAGACTGCATACTAGTAGTGGCTTTTAGGCTTCTTGTCCATTTCGTTTGGTCTTGCACTTTGACTTTGCCAACTAATCCAAAAATGTTTAACTTCTGTTCATTTTTCGTTCGTTCATTGCGGCTGGCCCAAAAGTGGGCTTTTGAATTTGAATCTTCAATTCACTTCACTTTACTTTTTCTTTTCATTTATTCGTCGTCATCATCATCGTCGCCTTCTTCGTCGTATATACAATATTTGCGGCCTTTGAGTAAAAAATAAATGAAAAAATAAATAACAAAAGTTGGCAGTCAAAAAACATATTTACCTGTCTGCCTAACTGCCCGCCCAACTCATCAGATTACTTTAGTAAGATATTGTACTTCAAAACTCATTCACTCATTTACCTTTATACACACATACATACTTACATAGAAAGCTAGATAGATAGACACTCATAGCTGATGTATATGCAGAGGGAGTAAAGGAAGGTTAGAAAACGTTCAGAGTCTTGGCCTTTTTTTTTTTTTTTTTATATTTTTGGTCGGAAATATGCCAAGCAAACCTTTTGCCACCTTGGCTTATCTATAATTTTTTGACTTTGTCGCGGCGGCAATGGCGACAGCATCGACGGTAAAGCAATCAAAGTGTTTCGCCAAGTGAAAAATTATGTACATATACCTCAAGAATATCGAAGATCAAAAGCTTAATCAAATAAAGGCGCGCGCGCACTCACATAAAATCTGTGTGCTCCTTCTATGTACACATGTATACATACAATCTATCTATCTATCTATCTATCTATCTATATAAATTTTATGTACTATATATGTTTAAGTTTGTAATTTGGTGTTTGATGCTATACAACCTACAAGGAGACGACAGTCGCCAAAGATGCTCAACCAGCTTTACTCACTCTACCTTATCAAACCCACCAGCAAGTTAAACTGAATCCAAAAATTTAAAAGGTGGAAGAAAAGGAAAATATGTAAAGTCCCAAATCCTAATTCAAGTCAACCGACTGTCGTCGTCGGCACATCATACAACCACACTACAAGATATGATATCACACTACACTACACACAAAATTCATCGTCATCGTCGTCGTCGGCGGCTTCGACATCCTCACCATCACCACCATTGCCATCGGCCTTGGTATCGCATCGTTTATTTCGCGCTTGGTTATTTTTTGGCTTTTCTTGTTATAATATTCTTTTTTGAAAATTTATCTTTTTTGTTTTTGTTTTGTTTGTGGCTAACTTTATGGTTTCGTTTCGTTTCCTTTCCTTTCCTTTCCTTTCTTTTTCTTTCCTTTCCTTTTCTTTCGTTGCATTTCTTTTCGTTCATTTTTCGTCACTTTTTGCTTTGCTTTGCAAAAATTGTCGCTTAAGTTGCAATCGCTGGTGGCGAATCTCAACAGGACAAGATTTACTATGTGGATGTTACTAATGCGCCTACATGCACTCATTTACACAACACACATACACACACTTGTACATATACATATATAGATATAAATGTATCCCAGGTTTTAGGTACATATATAGCAAGGTAGCAAGTTAAGTTGGCTGGAATTGCATTATTCCTTGTTTGGCAGTTCAATTTGTAAACTTCTCTAATAATCGTGTCTATCTTACAAACATCATATATGGATATATGTATGTATGTTTTTTGTACTTATGATACAGTGAAGTCTGTTTTAATTGAACAATAGTTAATATATTAACTATGTCTCATTTATTCAAAATTATAAGTCTTGCAAGGCATCATCAATAACCATTGCACTTTTTACAATTAAAATTACATTATTACTATGGAATATTTTTTGGGTCAGTGTAAATATTTTGGAATTCTGGAAATTCTATTAAAATTCATCATTAATTAATATTTCTTTAATATATATTTATTGTATAAACAAAATTAATGTTAGCCCAGAAGTCTTATGGTCCATTATGATGTTTGCATGGATTGCTGCTCTTAGTTTCAATGTTTTCCTTCGGCCCAAATCAATAATTTAGCAGTAAGTCTTTTAGAAAATGGCATGGATGTTAGACACCTTAAAAAGTTCCATGTGTTGAATAGGATTTTAAGTCATTTGTCTGCCTCGCTGGAGCTTCACAAATCCTGTGATGTAAAGTGTTTCTGGATATGTTACAAAGTCTACTAGTAGTTACAAGCAATTAAATTTATGAAAGAAATATGTGTAGAGTCATGAAATTTAGACAACTCTTTCATTACATTTTTGCCATCTTCCTGGAGTGCTTCACGATTGAATTGAATTGATTCTTCAGGCACATTCTCAAGTAAGAAATCATTGTCATGTTTTTGACTAACTTCATCGGAAAAACTTTATGCAAGAAATCACAATTTCTCAAGAAATTTTGATATCATCGTATGAAGAAATTGTTTTTTCCGCATTCCAGGCTTCTTAAGCTCTGTCAGTTGGTTCACTAAGTGAACACAGCCACTTTAAACTACTTTTATTAAGAATGGCACAATCCTGCATTATAAGTTTGATAGCCTGAAAAGAATTGTCACGCAGAAATATGGAAAAAATGCTTTCAGATATCATTTAGACAGCTGGAAAAATAAGCTTGAGTTTCCCCAAAATTTCATCTGACTCGATTCATCAATGTTCCATATAAGTATTCTTAGCTTATAGAGAACCTGGTATCCACACAAGGGTTATTTTATCCCCGATAGAAAAGTAAAAGGTTACCTTCGGCTATTCCGAAGATGTCATACTCTTTACGCACCCCTAGAAAACATTTTTGCCTACGCTACTGTAATTGAGCATACACATACAGCACTGAGACCGAAATATTTGGGTTGGTTTGGCTATACGATCCAATAACCTTAGGATCTTTTCATGATTGATGCCCATTAGTGAGGCACTTAAAGTATCCAAATTTCAATTCGATAATACAAAAAACAAACTAGTTTCTGTAATAAGAACATGAATTTGATTCTGGTTTTATATGCGAACTATACGACCCAATTGTTCTGGGGCCTTAAAATTAACATGGTTGGTGAATATGTGTCACAAACTTCTATTATTAAAATTTCATTGTGTTAATATAAAAACAAAAAAGTGTTGGGAGGTATCCCTCCTAGTGGTCCGCTATATAGCGTCTGGTAAAAGGAAACCTTCAAGCAAAATTTCAGCTCTCTAGCTCTAAGTGCATACATACAGACGGACAGATGGAAATGGCTTTAGCAACTCGTCTCGTGAAGCTAAACAAGAATATATATACTTTAAGGGGCCTCCGATGTTCAATTCACTGCAGGAAGAGTATAAAAATTAATTAATTCCATAATCTTTATAAAAATTCTATTCGTGCTATCAAGTTTTCCAAATGAAATATGTTTTATTATTTCGAAATAATAATTTGCAATCAGAATCAATATTCATATATCAAAAATAAAGATCAATTGCATATTGATGATATTTAAAACTTTATTTTTACACCGAAAACAAATCTTGAATTCCATAATATGTAAATACAACTACTTTCACTATTTTCACTTCTTTCTCAATCATTTTAATCTTTTTCATGAAACACTTTTTCACATACGAGACAAATATAGAATTAATGTCTTTATTTTAAGAAATTCGAAGTAATTCATCAACATAATCGCACTCTTCATTCAAAAGCTCCTGATCTAAGGTTAAATGATTTATACGTAAGCCATTTTGCTCATAAGTATTTGTCTTCATTTTTCAATAATTTGATTAAGACGTTTAATAAATAGCTTCTCCATAAGTTTTGAAATTATGGAAAGCAGAGTTGATATTCCATCGTGCGCACTGTGTTCCAATAAATGGACACAAGTTTCATCATGAAGGTTGTATTCATAATTGCTGTTAGCATAGATAATGTGCAGCAAGTGTTATTGCAAAAATAATATTATCACTTTCGGAAATCATACTTAACGGTTCGCTTTTTTTGTATCATATTCAGAACTCAAGGAAATAAAAACTCCATCATTGGAACAATTGCTGACGAAAAAATCATACTATCTGTTGGCTGGATAGAAATCAAATCCAATGCATTTCAAAGCAATATGGCGCATTTAACTCAACAGAACTAAATCAACACATATAGATTCCTCGTACAACAAAATACAATAACTCCCATTGTACACATTCCGCATTATAATACTGCTAAATATTTAGACATGATTTTGGATACCAATTTCAAATTGAATGAACATGTCGAGAAATATAACTTGATCCAAAATTCAAAAACATGTATTGGCTCATTGCGTCATTGACCTACAACAAAAGTACAATTATGCAAAAAAAAAATTCTAAAATCTGTATGGACTTATGGTGCCCAGTTATGGACCTTATATTTTGTTCTAGCGACATAATGCAACAAAGCTTTCAAAACAAAGTGCTGAGATGTGCTGTGAATGTCGATTGAACATGATCTTGACATCGATTTAATCGCCATTACCATATGGAGATTTGCAAATAGGTTTTAATAATGAAACTTCAAGTGGTTGAAAGCAAGGCTTAAACTCAAAAAGCTGCATCAACTTTTAGAGTTTATATTATTTCGATCAGATCGCCAATAAAAAAATTAGCATTATGTTAGTTCCCATTCAATTTGTCAGTTAATGTAGTAAAAAATTCATTTAAAGTAGATGCAATGAAAAAAAAAAAATTGCGCATAAGCCATCGTACAGGTAATAGAAACTTCTTAAAAACAGATATCTCAAAGTCTGTCAGACTGTCTGTCTGTCTGTATATTGCTTTGGCTTTCTTTGGCGTGTCTAATTGTTGTTGTTGTGTTTACGTTTGCCGTCTTTCCCTTTTTGCACATAAATTAGATCATCAACGAGCTTCTGTGTGTTTCTCGTTCTCTTTTCTTTGAACAATCGCATGTTTTTGTACAACACACAAGCTGTTTGCTTGCATGCTGTTGTTATGAACATTTTTATACACACAAACTAGATTTTCCAAAAATTTATTTCCTGGGGATATGGCAATGGAAATACACATTCTGTGAAAATTTCAAGTCTCTTCCTAGTGCGGTTCATGAGATACAGAAAACACTAAAACGTGACGATTTGTATTTTTGCAATCAAATTTTTAGTATAAATTTTTGTCCAGCGCCACTAAAGAAGTTTTACTACAATATAAAAACCAAAAAGTCTATCTGTGTCCTTAATTTATGGCAGTTATTGAAGTAAAAATTTGATATTCATATTTGTGGTTTAGTTAATCAATTTAATAATATGTAGATGTTTTATAAAACTATCACTACTTTCACTCCTTTTCTCAATCACTTTAAACTAGTTTAAGGCACAAATTTTCACAAACAGAACTAACTAGCAGTTAATGTTTTTATTTTTAGAAATTGGACTTAATACATATATCAACATACTCGTACTGTAATACTCATATTCTCCTTTCATTGCAAACCTCCTTTAACTTTTCGATGCATTTTTTGTATTGTAGAATGTTATTTTTTTATCTAAAAAATAAGCCTTAGTTTCGGCAATCACTTTTGTCAAATTCCATTCTCTGTATTATATTTTTGATGACTGATATCTATTGGTGTGGATTTGGAGAGAACGGTGGGTGGTGAGTAATTTGAAGCTTTTTTAATTCAATTTAACTAAAGTTCAAGTCAATTTGTGGTAAGTTGGAAAATCACTTTTTTCTCTTGCATTGGTCGATCCAATAATGCCATGTATACCCTGGATATTGATAGTTTTGTCTTGCTCAAGATCAAGTCAATGAACAAAATATGTATGTCCTAATCTCGCTAGCTGACTTTCAAGTTTTTGGCGATATTTTCGATACAGGTTTGTATTGATTGATCTATATTTCAACCATTGAACCATTACTTCGAAATTAGCTTACACATGATAATAATATAATATCGGCCTATTTTTGTCAAAAAGCTAATAAAAAGAAATATATATATATATTCATGTGCCTCACGCTCATCAGCACAATATGGAAGTGAAACTTCTTTAGCGAAGGGAGGAAAGTACAAAAATAAGAAAATGAAATGTGACGAAAATCAAAATGCGATTTTGCTTCGGAGACGTAGTGGGGAGACGTTTGCAGCGTAGAGAAAGAATGCTTATGCATGAGTAAAAGAGAGATAAAAAATGCTGTACAGCTTATGTTTACTTTACGAAAGAACGTACGAATAAGTGGCCGAATGACCGAAAAAAGAAATTGTTTCATAATATAACACTACATATTCTGTATTATTGCTTGACTTTAGAAGTTTCACTTCCATATTGTATTTGCCTAAATAGATCCAATATAATAATAACATCGTCACATTTTGATTTTCGTCACATTTAATTTTCATATTTTTTGAATTTACTCCGCTTTGCTAAAGAAGTTTCAGTTAAAAAATTTAAAGATCTTATACGGTTGAAAACGGCTTCCCAAGAGCAATCCAATGGTACCCATAAAACACCATATGACAGAGTGAAGCGGTATCGGGCACGTAAATGACTGAATGCGTCCGAGCGGATCAACGACGGCGCCATTGCATATCCAGCTGGGGCGATCGATCCTATGCAAGTGGAGATTTCTAGTCAGTGCATTTGCCTCACTTTGATCTGAGATTTATACAGATCAAAGACCCAAAGGTTGGTGATGTTCATGTTGTACACGTAACAGACAGTGGCATCTTCAAATTCATACAACCATCCGTTAAAGTTTTCTAAAAACATCTTTAAAATTATACCAATCATGACTTTAATGTTAATGTCTCACAAGACCGCTCGTGTCCGAGTTCAATTTTTCTTACATCGAAACTTTTCCAAAAACATCCCGATATGGGCATACATAATCCATTTGTTTCGTACTTTTCGGTAACACAAATCTATTATTATTAAAGTAAGAATACAAAAATTAATTGTTTACTTGATTTCTTTTCAAACCAGCACTTTTGTATATTAAGGTCGTTTCTATCCTATCGGTACTGAATATTTACAACTCAAAGAGATAAAGGTTTGGGCCCCTCAGTTAAGTGTGCTGGTGTTTCCTATATCTACTTTTCACATGTGACCTGGCATGCTTCACTTTATATACTCGAATACTGCAAAGTACTTGGGCATGACTTTAGAAGGTCAGCTCAGGTGGACCGAACACGTAAAAAAAAAAAAAGAGAAAGAGTAACTGGAACTAAAATATAGACATATTTATTAGCTTATGGGTAAACATGCATCGTTATCCATTCAAAATAAAATACTTCATTACAAGCAAATATTAAAAACCGTGTGGATTTATGATGCTCAGATATGGGGTTGCAGCTTAAGGAATATGCAGCAAATCCAAGGATTCTAAAAAAAAGTATTCAAATGGGCTATTTGTGCCTCTTGGTACATTCCTTGTTCTGAACTCGAACGTAATTCCGTTGCGGATACAATTAAAAAATTACTTACTCCCATGAAAAAAGACTAATCCATACCAAACCATATCAAAACTGAACCCTCTTTATTCTACGGCGGACTCAGCCCGGCTTAAAAGTAAAAAAAAAAAAAAAATTAAAAAAAACCAGAAGATTTAATTCCGCATTAGTATTATTTTCTACTTTTGTATTTTAAAATCCGCAGAAAAATTACCTGATTTCTTTCCTGAACCCGATGAAACTAAAATGTTGCCATCACGAAAAAAGAATTGAAAAAACCGAAGGATTTCTTACTGTTCAAAAATGAGTATGTCCACAACATAGACACACTCTAATTTTTATACGTTTCTCTAGGATTGCGATTGGGTTCACGAAAAAAATAATTGTCCAAGATGAGGTTCGTCGTCTATATAAGTTTAAGAATCGTTTTATATATTAAATATATCTTAACATCTTTAGCACTTATTTTTGTTTTTGTTATGCATTACTATATTTTTGGTAGTAGTACAAAGGTTTCCACTGTATGTAAAATCATCTTCATATGAGTTTTTTTCTTCTGTTTTCTAAAGACTTTATGTGAGGCCTTCTGTGTTTTCTTACATTTAGGTTTACAAAGTCTATGCAAATGTAAGTACATATAAGGTATGCATGTGTAATATATACATATATACAGTGTGTGAGTGTGTGTGTGTGTGTATGTAACAAAGTAAGTTTCTTCAATGAACATAAACAAACAAACAAAGAATGTAAAAACAAAAAAGCCAAAAAAGTAAGACAGAAATGGAAAGGAATGAAAAAAAAAGAGACGCTTAAGTCGCCTGAGCAATATTCTTAGTATTGGTAAATGCTTAAATTTTAAAAGTATTAGGAGGCGTTGAAATGAGTTGAGCTGAGCTGAGCCGAGCTGAAATGATTATAATAATAATGATGATGATGAGGATTTTGTTGATGGTGGCTATGGCGATGGTAATAGAATGGTGAGCAGAGTCTTTAAATTGTCTGTGCGTTTGTCTTTTGCCTGCTGGGCCCAAAATGACAAGGAGAAAAAAGAAATGTTATTTTCTTAAATTAAGCACAAAAGATATTTACATACTCGTATGCGTGTAAGTATTTGGGTACATGCATGCTTGGAAGTGTGAGTATCTGAGTATCTCAGTAGAGTGTCTGAATCTGAATATGTGTTTTGTGCATCTACATATGGTATTTGCTGGCTTAAGTTGGCCAACTATTTCAAAGATTTGTTTCTTACTTATGGCCATCATTATTTTACACACACACATGCACACACAATCTAACTCTTACATCTACATCTATCTACACAGGGATTTGTGTACAAACACATTAACAGTTATAGCATACTGTTTACATTCTATAGGTTTGTACATATGTTTGTGTAAATTGATTTAGTAGGACATATGTATGTACATAAGAAAGTAGTAAATAAGTAAGTAAGTAAGTAGTTAGTGGGTAACTAAGTTTGTATGTATTTAATTGTAAAACTTTGAACGTTGCAGTTTAATGAGAGTTTAAAGTAATCAAACTTCATAAGTTTTATTTAAGAATTTTTGGTGAATGTGAATGACAGCCTTTGAAGTCCTTAAGGATTTTGTAAACTTTTCATCAAATTTCTAAAGCCGCTTATATACAATGCATATATTTCAGAAGCTGAAAATAACATAAGCAAAAGCTATTTTGAAAAATCAACACACAATCAAATATGAAAATTAATTATGATCATATTTCCACTAAGAACAGAAGTATGTAAATAAATGTGAGTGATTACTAAAAGATTATACTTTTCTCATGTGCGATTATTTTAAATACACTAAGTACATCTTTCACCTTATTTTCTTGGTTTTTAAAGACAATACATGTATGTAATTATGATTGTATTTATGTTCTTTGATCTACCTACTTGCAACAAATTTTTTAGTATTGGGACTATGTATTAATTTTAAAGGTTGCACACAGATGGCGTTATTTACAACAGTATCGCATCTGGCAATACTGCAACTATATTCATGTCAAAGCCTCATCATTAGGCTTTGTTTACCAGTATCTGTCATTTCGCTGAAGTGTACACAACATAGTTTTTTTGTGCTCCGAGTATGTCAACTTTCGTGCCGTCAAAACGCAATTTGCGGGAAGCCTTGCTTTTTTGCTTCAATTTGAAGAAAAATACCACCCAAGCCCGTCAATTGCTGTTGGACTCCCGAACCATACTCCATGCAACCTGTAGTACTGGTTTCGACGCTTCAAAAGTGGTGTTTTTGATACCGAGGACAAGAGCGACCTGGCCAGCCCAAAAGGTTCGAAGACGCAGAATTGGAGGCATTGCTGGACCAAGACCCGTGCCAAACGCAAGAAGAGCTCGCCGAAACGTTGGACGTTGACCAAGCAACCATTTCCAGACGTCTCAAAGCGATGGGAATGATCCAAAAGCAAGGTAATTGGGTGCCATACGAGTTGAAGCCGAGAGACGTCGAACGCCGATTTTTCACGTGCGAATTGCTGCTTGAACGACTTGGCCGGAAGGGTTTTTTGCATCGTATTGTGACTGGCGACGAAAAGTGGATCCATTACGATAACCCAAAGCGTAAAAAAACATATGTCAAGCCCGGCCAACCGGCGCCATCGACGTCCAAGCCGAATATTCATGGTTCGAAGCTCATGCTCTGTATTTGGTGGGATCAGAAGGGTGTGGTGTACTATGAGCTGCTCCAACCCAACGAAACCATCTCTGGGGAAGTCTACCGACGTCAATTGATGCGTTTGAGCCGAGCATTGCTTGAAAAACGGTCGGAAACGGTCGAAAGACACGACAAGGTTATTTTGCAGCATGACAACGCTCGGCCGCATGTTGCACAGGTCGTCAAAACATACCTTGGAACGCTCAACTGGGAAGTGCTACCCCACCCGCCGTACAGCCCAGACATTGCTCCTTCGGATTACCACTTGTTCTGGGAGATGCAGCGTAAGCTGGCTGGACACCGCTTCTCTTCATATGAAGAGACCAAAAAATGGATCGATTCATTCATAGCCGCCCAGAAGCCGGAATTTTGGAGAAACGGAATCCGGAAATTGAAAGAAAGATGGGAAAAGGTTGTGGCTAGCGACCGACAGTACTTTGAATGATGTATCAATCCATTTTGAAATCGAAATAAAGCCCCATTTTTGGTGAAAAAACCTTTAAAATTAATGCATAGTCCTAATATATTGAGAACAATTGTGAACCTTCACAGGTTAAGGGTATCCCAAGCAAAGAGCAGTCTAGTTAATAATGAAAAAGAATGTTGTTTAAGGAGCATCTTCTGCTAGCTCCGCAGGTTGTCGATCTTTAACCCAAATTTTGAATAACTTTTCCACTTAAAGATGATTCAATTATTGATATTTACTCAGTGATGCAGTCTATGATTTAATCTTCAAGAAATCCCCCAATAATGTCTGTGCTTTGGGAAAAAACTTTATTATTAAGTTAAATTAAGTTCATTTATTAAGTTTAATAAAGAAAACACGTTGTTTACTTGAATGTAAGTACTTAAAACAATAAAAAAAAAAGAAAGAGGTGTCGTGGGACACCCGTGTAGAGCGCAGCTATATTCAGAACAAAATTTTTGAATTATTATATTTATTGAAAAATTTATGTTATAATTTTCTTCTTTGATTCGTTTTTATTATTGGTTTACTTATTATTTATTACAAACTTACGTATATTGATTCGATGTTATTCAAAAATCAGGAAAAATCTGCATCAATTGTCTTGTTGTGGATTGTGAAGGATTATTGCTCATTGTAAGATTGGTTCCGAATTTTTTTCAGCAAAATTTACATTGAAATCACCAACCAAAATAAGTGGAAGTTTGTGGTAATTTTGTCCGAGTAGAGCAGAACGCCCTTCACTAAACTCCAAAAGTTATGTATGGATGAACAACGTTATGTCTTGAACTGAACTAGCCGGCGATATGTAAATAACTGCCATTATTATTTGAGTACCGTTCTCCATCCTGCATGTTGCGGAACAAATGTTGCCAATACTTGACCTTCGTATCATTGATTCCGTGATTATATGCAAACTTGGTGTAACAATGCTAATTATATCTTTGTGATTTTTATAAAATGCCACCAGCACGAACATCTTTTCTTTTGTATTTTACAGTGCAATCGAAAATCGGATTATGCAACTCTTGATCGTTACCCATCCACGTCTCACTGAGTAATAAAAAATTGAATTTTTGCCGTTTATGCAAACTCGTGAGGATCCAGGATGTTTTCGCTCATGACTGCATTAATGAGAGAATGAGAGAATGAGAGTTCTATTAAGACAGAATTAAGTGAAATAAAAAAAAAAAAAAAGTTTCCGATGCAGGATTCGAACCCCATTCCCTCGGTTTGCCAGTCCTACTATCTACCCATTATTTTTGTGTTAATCATTATCATCATTTAATTTTTACTTATTTATATTTATTGTTTGAAAGGCCAAAGCAAAGTGTGGCTGTGCTAGTAATTTATATTTACACAAAACAAAAAAGCAATCATTTCCAATATAAAAATAAAAAAAAAAAAATAAAAACAAATATTCCCAGTGCAGGATCCCACGCCCTCGGTTTGCCAGTCTTACTTTCTAACGATCTCGATCCCTTCCTAACTTAAACACATTACTCTTCGCTGCAAAACTCTTGCAGGGATCTGCTCTCCAGTCGGCCAGCCGGGGGAACAAATGATATACAATCCACAATTCGCTCTAGTAAATCTCACAATATAATTAAATACACAATAAATGACTCTACCCTAAGAATGTAATTATGTTTCTTAATATAATACAGTGGAACATTCGTGGTTATGCGAACAACTATAATGAACTACTGATCATCACATCCCCCAGATCCTTACAAGAACACCTACAATCATCCAACAAAACCTTTCCAAAACCCATTTAATACTCCATAAAAACATAGCACAAATAGCTTCGGAGGAGTAGCACTTAATTCACAACGTTCGTCCAAAGAAATACGTAACGAGATCGAAGCAGTTACCAGAAATAATTTCAAAAAAGTTTTGCAGATTTTTCATGTGTGTACCTCCTTTTAGATTATTTAATACAGAAACTTTGAAGATACAATAGACATACAAGTCGTCGTCACAGGCGACTTCAATAGCTGGCTCCCCACATAGGAGTCACCTAAACAGAACAAAAAAGGCGACGTGCTACACAGATACATTACACAAAATAAATTAATCCTTCTAAACAACAAATCACACACCCACTTTACTAGACATTCTTCTAAAATCCGAAATCCAAGCTTCACAATATGGAAACGATATGTGGTAGCAATCACTTCCATCCAGTTAACTCTAACAATAACCAAACCATTAAAACAAGAAGCCTTTTGAGTTACCTAAACAAACTGGTACCTTTTTGAAATCGAATACGATAATCGATCCTATCCCCCTTAGTAATGAGAAGATAAGGATGCAGCTAACTTAAATAAAACTAGAAAGAAGGTTATCTTCGACTATGCCGAAGATGAAATACTCTTCACGGGACGCAGTGAATGTTTCATTGTAGTATTCAAATGGTTGGTTTGTATGGGAGGTACCCCTATTCACTCCGTAAAGAGTATATTACTACTTCAAAGCGCACACAGAGCTATCCCAAGAACCTCTCTGCACCAACAACCACGTAATTTTCCATGCTGGAATAAAAGGCTAGAGGACCTGAAAAAAGATAAAATCAAAATCTGGAACAAATTAATAAAAAGTATTACCTAAGAAAAAATTATTAACTTAAGAAAAACAAATGCATTATTAAGACGTGAATTGAGACAAACAAAACTAGCATCAATCTGGCAATTCACCTCACAAATAAACCCTAATAATCCTACATCTAAAATCTGGTCAAATATCCACGCCTTTTGTGGGCCCATGAAGTCTGTTCATGCGATCTGGAACGCTTACTCAAATAGTATCAGCAAAGACAAAAATATAATTGCCAACACTTTCGCCTAATTCAGGTCGGAAACATAAAAAGACAGCAATTTCTCACATACCTTTCTTTCACATAAAACAAACTCTATAAACTTATCACTAGATTACACATCATGCCAAGCAGCTGGAAAAATGGAACTAAATATTTACGCAATTGAATTACTAAGTTCTCTTAACTCCCTGAAAGGCCACACTCCAGGCTTTGCAATGATTAAACACGCCATTCTAACCTTTAAAATTGGGATACTCAAACACTTTAACAATATTTTCAATACCTACATTCCACAACAATACGGAACTAGCTTCGTTAACCCTGTGAATAAACGCAACACCGACAGAACTAAACCAGAATGTTATCACCCCATATCACTCAACCAAACAAAAAAAAAAAAACTAGTCTCCAAAAACACATTCGGATTGAAAAACAAGTCAGTTGTAGACTGTCTGCTCTACGTAGACCATTTGATAACGGACTCTCTGGATAAAAAAAGGCACACATCATTCGTCTTCCTTGACTTTGCCAAGGCTTTTGACAGAATTGGTTTACATACCATTGTAGAACAATTGAAGATAATGGCCGAAAATGATCAGAACTGAAAAATATAATAAAAAGATTATCCAATTATCCAAAATGGTCCCTATATATAATGGAGTGCCATAAGGCTTACCATTATTGATAATTTTATTGCTAATTGCGTATGACAAATTCGCTAAAATAATAGAAATCCAGAAAGACATTACTTTCTGCCGCTATACTGACGATTTTCAGCTAATCATTAATTTTAATAAAAAGAAGAATTTAACGGAAAATCTGGACCAACTCTTTCAAAACATTCAGGCCTGGGGACACTACTTAGGATGCAAGCTATCGTTGCAAAAATGTAAGCAAATACACTTTTACGAAAAACGCTAATGTCTCTGAGAAATAACAGCAAACAATATCACCATTCCATCAGTTAGTTCAATCGAACTATTAGGTGTCACCGTTAACAAAACGTACAATTGGAATGATCACTAATCAACTCCCTATCGAAAAAGCTAAATATTTTAAAATGTCTGGCGAGTACCAAATTCATTATTTCAGTCATGAAAGCCCTCAGAATCTCAAAGATGGACTATGCTTCTTTCTTATTTGTATGAAGCCAACCTTGCGCCCATAGAACAAGGACACACTTTCCTGAAATCTAAACTCTACAAAATTCTTCTAAACTCAGACAACACCCCTATCGCAAAGTATTTAAAGAAACAACCTCTAAAAAAGCATCGACATCCCAATTCAATCTTAACCGGAAAATGTAAAGACCTAAATATACCACTAGGACCATTAAAAAGGATAAAAGACACACCCTATTGGCTTTTCCATAGCGAACAAATTGAATTAAATAAATATCAAAAAAATAACACCAATCCCACTATTTACCGAACCGCTTTCCGCAACATCCAAGAAACGAATTCAAGCTGGAGCATTATCTATACTGATGGATCTGCCAGCAAGAGCACCATCACATTCGCCATAACCTCATAAACTTCAGTACAGATACGGGCTCATTCCAACATATTCATCGCTCTTAACGGCTGAATTTACAACCTTTTACCAGGCGATCGCCTTGGTTTGCGAATCCAGGGAGAAATACATAATGTGCTCAGACACTCTCTGCACTTGAAGTAATCGCAAATACAAATAACCATGACCAATATCCTCACCTTATCAGAAGCCTACTTTCCAATAACTATAATAAAATAAATCTAATGTGAGTCCCAGGTCGCTCAAGCCTAAGAAGTGAGAAAAACCGCAGATTCAGCAGCTAAGTAAGCACAAACTCTACTCCTCATATGCGCTCAAAATTTCAATAAAAAGGGCATTGACCACTTCTTAAAAAGAAACCTTCTACAGAGTCAAGAAGAATTATGGAATCTCACATCGACCTGGTACCGTTCTCCTACCTCACAAAACTTCTTCCCACTATCACAACTGAAGAATTCATAAATGACAAGACAAGACGAAATCAAATTAACTCGAATATGACTTGTATGCACTAAGCTAACATTCATGAACACCATTTAGACAAAAATATACTGAAACAATGCCAAATTTGCCAAGAACCAGAAGCTACTAACATAGAACTTATCAACCTGTTCCTCATTAAATCATTCCAGAAAGGTAATACTAAAAAACTGCAAACCAATCTCAAAAGTTTGTAATATTAATGTAATTAATGCGCAAATATTAATAAAATTCCTAAAACATGCAAATATATATAACAAAATATAATAATTAAGATCTAAGATATTATAATTTTTTTTTTTTTTTGAAATTATATTTCATTTGCAATCTGTCGTAAATGATATTCAGCGAACTTGATTACATTTCTATCTTAAATGAATAATAAACTCTGAATGGCAAATCCAGGGGATGCCGTCGATTCAATCTTCGGGTGTGCTGACTATTGTCAAGCAGGTTGTCAGCAAGATAATTAACATGACTTTTCAGCGTGGAGATATATGAGTTGCTGATTCTTGCGATCTCTATGTAGGACTGAGTTTCTCTCGTACCTTTGAACGGTCTCAATGTTTGAGTTGGAGGCAGTGCCCCAAAGCTGTATTCCAGAAGTCCATACCGGTTTAAGTATGGATTTATAGAGTAATAACTTGTTTTCCAGGCTTAGCTGCGAGCTTGATTTTAAAAGCCAGGACATTTTTAAATGTTTTCGGTCGAGCTGTTTTCTTTTCAATTTTATGTGGAGTTTCCAAGTTATCCTTCTATCGATAGTTAGTCCAAGTTTGGTTAGTGATACTTATACCACATACCTAAAAATGAAACACTTTGTTCATATAGAAATAAGTACCCCCATTCTAATATGTAAATTATTACCTCTTACACATGATGCCTAAGACAAACTGTAAGTAGCCTATGGCTCTAGACGCCAGTGCTACCTCTCTTCTGTTAGCTTTAAGTATTCTTAATGTTAATAGTAATAATATATAAATAAATAAATAAAAAAAATACGTAGCAGGACAAACCTTATGGCTAACTTAATATGCCCCTCATATAATTTTCCTAACATGTTAAACAAACAAAAAAAAAAAAAAATCCTTGCGATGTACGAATATGTATGCTCTATTTTCCTTCTTTTAGTTCTTTGAATTGAAATGAACTTCACCAACTACAATAAATTCAAGCTCAAAACAACAACAACAACAACAATTGTAACAGCAAATATGAACAACAACAACAGCATGCACAGCATGTACTACTCGTACATTACTTTACGATACAGATTATTGTGCGTGTTCTCTGTGTCATGTGTATCTGTGGTCTCTCTTTCTCTCTATTACTATTCTAGTATTTTGCAAATAGCATCTGAACGTGTGTGTACGTGTGTGTGTGTGTGTGTGTGTGTGTACGTTTGTAAGTATCTGTGTGAGCGCGCTTGTAGTTTAAGCTACTATTGTTGACTTTTCAACTTTGCTAATGAAGTGAAAATATTTAAATGTAAAAAAGTTTTACTAAACACATTTCTCTATTTGTCCATTCAGTTCGTCTGTCTGTTTGTCTGTCTGCTTGCCAGCTATAAGTTTGTCGATGGTTTGGTTGGTGGATCGGTCGATGGGTCTGTCTGTCTGTCTGTCTGTCTGTCTGTCCATTAGTTGGTTAGTCCATGTCCCATTCTCACACTTTTTTATCTCCTTCTACCTCATTACTCTTTCTGTCATTCCTATATTCCAAATACTTGTATGTGTGTTTGTATGTATGTATATTTGTAAGTAAGTAAGTAAGTATCTATGTTACTATTTCTATGTAGTTTTGTCGACAAAAGTTTTTCCTATTTTTTCTTTTTGTTTTTATCTTTTATTGTTTTTTGTGCTTTGTTTTTTTGTATTTTTCTTTTTTATTCTTCTTATATTTGTTGTGTTTTCCCTTTTTGCTGTTGCTGTTGTGTTTGTTGTAATTGTTGTTGTTGATGTCGTTGTATTTTGAATTAAACTATTTATATACATTAGCAGGCAGTTCATTAGTTTGTTGAAGTTTACTTCATGAGTCCAATTTGTTTTGGCATTATGTTGTCTTTGTCAATGATCATCATTAAATTGATGACAATGTTGGCATAACATTTAATAATTTACATTCATACTTCTACAATGTAGATACATTGACATACATTCATAGCTACTTACACTTATGGATGTTCTCATTTTTCATTTAGCCCACCCTCCATTCCTTCGCCCATCAAAAATTTATACTTCTCAAAGGTAAATCTTTCGGAACACTTTATTATTGTTTTTAATAAAAATTAAAAAATTGTATTATTGTCGTTTTAAATTTGATGACTTTAATTAAGAAAAAAAAAAAAAAATAAGACTATAAGTGGTTTCAAAACTTTTCAGTATGTAGTTTATATTATATTGAAAAACTTGTGATAAATTTCGGTGAACGAAATTACTTGGATGAGTGAAAACGGAAATCAAGTACAATAGTAATCCATATAAAACAAAAGTATGAGGCGACAAAACTTTGCTCGGGGTTTATATGATCAGTCATCCTAGGATTTTGAAATTTACATTCTTGAAGAATATAGATCTGGCATATATAGTGAGAAAATTTCAGCTTGGTAATACAAAAAAACAAAAACAACTTTTTTAATAAGAAAATGAATTTGAATCCGAGTTTGTTTGAGAGATATATGTATATCTTCTAGTGTTCCGATTCAGCGTCTGATGAAAAGAAAACTTCTTTCAAAATTTCAGCTCTCTAACTCAAAAACTGAGGAAAAAGTTTGCATACATACAGACAGACAGAAGGACGGACACGCGGACATGGCTTAGCTATTAATTAAAGTCTCTGAGAGTTTGAACAGTCAATCATTTTTACACACTACCCTGAACATTGTAATGATAAATAAATTAATTGGTTATTATAATTATTGCAAAAGTTATGCAATTTATTTAAGTTAATACAATTAAATTCTTTTTTTATTCCATACAATCACTTGCGTTCGATCTTGTTGACAAGTAAAAGGTCATGACAGAGCCAATTTTGCAAGGTTAGTAATGCATTTTTGCTTGCTTTTGAATTTTATCGAACCCGCTAAATCTATCAGTTAAGTGCAAACAGAACCGCAATAGTGCAAATTGAAATTATTGTTGTTGCTTTGATTGCTTGAAGCTTCTGTTGTTGTTATAGTTGACTGTCCTGTTTTAATTTTGTTAAAAGAGGATTAACGAAGCCTGATTACAACATTCCTGCTAACTACACATGTCAATAGGCAATGAACCATTGACAAGTGACTCAATTGACAGACACAAGTGAAACTATTAAAGATGATTTGACCCTGCACTAATTTAGATGGAATTCTTATTCTTTAAGTAATTTCAAATAAATCCATTTCACCATTAAACGGAATAATAAATGTTAGATGACCCTTAATGTAAATATTTATGTCACATTTGCAATTACAATAAATAATTTAATGGAAGAAACTGAAGGCGGAAATGGAAGACGTTGATAATGAACTACTCATGCAAACTTAATCAATTAGAGAAAGAGTATTTACTCTATTAACTTACATATTAAATATTTCTTAATTAGAATTTTTAATTAAGGCTCGTAATTCATGAAATTCAAACGAGAATTAATTAAATGTAATTAGAGCTTCCATGTTATTTACTATAAATAAAAAATATCGATTGTATTTTAAATAGAAAACAAGAAACCAATGAACTTATGAACCATGAATTCATGACAGGTTCACTTATGTATTTCTACTTAGTACTACGAGTATCACAAGAAAACTAAGTCAAATATTTGAATTCGACTTTGCAGAGTTTATGCAAATAATATTAAATAAAGTCAAGCAACCAAAAACACAGTTACAATCTTTCACAAGAACACAAAAAAACAAAAAAAAAAAAAGAAAACTTATTATTATATGTTTATTAGATAGAAATTATGATGTGTAAAAAGACAAAGGTTTAAAGAAGTTTGTAATTTTTGATTGCTTCACTTATCTCTTCAATTGAATTTTCCAAACTTATTAAACAATCAAAAACATTTTTTTTTGGAAATCATGATTTGAAACATAATAACGAATTTGTTGAATGGCCGATTTTGCTTGTTTATTCGTTATAAGTACTTCTTCATCGGTGCTATCATCCTCATCACTTTCATTATTGAAAACCGTAACTACTTCCAAAATATCGTTGTCTGTCAACATACCGGATACAGCCACGTCATTAGCAACATTCACGTATTCATCGAAAAGGGCGACATTTTCAAAGGTCTCAGATAAACGATTCCATAGATGATCTATGCTCGCCTTGAATGAAATTTTCGTTGGTATCTTTATTAAAATCGCAAGCACGTAAGCAGTTTTGAATACAAGCTGCGTTGATACTATTCCACGCTTTATAAGCAATTTGCATTGCCGTAAATGGCGTATATTTAAACTCTTTTGTGTGTTTTTTTTATTTTTTTTATCTTACCCTGGTCAAGAGGTTGCAGTTAGGAAGTTGTGTTTGCTGATAAAAACTTTATGCGCCGTACAATTGTCCATGAATAGAAATATCTTTCGATTTGTAGTTTTCATGGTGAAGCCATTTGTTAAGTAGATCCATTGTCATCCACGCTTTTTTATTATGTCGGTAAATCATTGGAAAGCTGCAAATATCTTTGAAGCACTTTGGTTTTGCAGGCTTTCCAATAAATAGTGGTTCAAGTTTTTCCATGCCATCCATGTTTACAGCAAATAATAAAGTAACTCGTTCTTTACTACGTCTACCACCACAAAATTTTTCATTTCTGAAGCAATAGGTTTGATCTGGCAAGCATTTATAAAACAAGCAAGTTTCATCTGCATTAAAGATGTCTTTAGCATCGCAATCTTTAATCAAATCACTCAACTTTGCATTCCATTCTACACAAACTCCTTCATCAACATTAGAACTTTCACCACACAAATTTTTAAATGTTATGTTGAGTCGACCACTGCTTGCTTTAAAGTTTTTGATCTTCATTGCATTAACAAAATAGAAAGCCTTTTCGGTCAATAACTGGCCGCCAATGGGAACATTGCTTTGCCGGCATTGTGTTAGCCACAAAAGTAGACATTTTTCTATATCTGGATTTTCAGATTATTTCTGAAGCTTTACTTTACTGAACGAAGATGCTCCCTTAATAAATTCTTTTTTTTTTTGTAGAATTGATGTAAGTGTTGTGGTGCGATTTCGTATTTATTCGCCTCCTTTTTTTTTGCTTTATTATCAATTGCTGCAAGAGTTTTTTGTTTGTAAGAAATTGTTAAGGTGTTTTTATGCGTGTTTTGAATGAAGGAAGCACTAAGAAAAAACAAACAAAACGAGCAAAGTGCAGCCTGTAAGGCCAAATGAAGGCGACAAAACGGTAAACTGAATCCGACTTGTTTTTTTTTTTACATTTTCATTACGAATTATAAGAGGTTTTAGAAATTAATTACGAATTATAAGAGGTTTTATATTCATTGAATTTAAAAAAAAAATTCGAATGAACGAGGGGACCAAAACGTATGAAAGTTTTACGAATCATCGAAGTTTTTTCAAGGGACCAGCAGTTTGTTACGAATTATCGAGGTAAGAATTATCGCGATTCGAATATATAATATAATAATAAGTAACCAAACACGATAATAATAAGTAAACAAAGTAAGTCAGTAAATAGATTGAAAAACTGTTAAAATAGAAAATAGAATCTCTAAGGTAGATGCTCCAACTTAGAGGTACAAAGAGGTGAATGTAATGTCCAGCTGTTCAATTTGTTAGGCAATTGAATTTAGAAATAAAGTTTATTTAAGTAGAAACCCCAAATATATAGGGGAACAGCGCAGCACTAAACAAATGCAAAGATTAACGGAATTAAAGAACTCAACATACACAACACCAAACATACTGAGAATATATAATATATAGGCGAGAACCTCTGTGTTTTTTGCTACATCACAAAGTATTATACATAGTTCACTACAAGACACAAATTGATCAGTTGCGAATTTAGAAATTTCCATTCCTTTGCTTTTTGCTTTTTATGATGCAATCTTTGCCATGCTTCTTAAACAGCTTTAATCTACGTAGTTTCAATCTTTCAATCAATAGTAGTCAAGGAAATTAAGGCATATCAATATTCATTTTCTTAAAAAGTATTGATTAACTTCAGTTTTGGCTTTCATATATGGTAAATTATTATGCAGTCCATAAGTGGAGTTACTTGTTTTTTGTTTGCACCCAAACGCTTTAATGATTCTTATAAGATTCTACAAGTTTTATAATATATTTTGGGGAAACTTGATTTGCAAGTGTTTCAGATGTGTCGGACAAATATAAATATATAAATAAAATATTTTCGTCATGCAACGATGATGACCTCAAGAAATTCGATTGCATTTGTCAATTTTATTGTTTGAGTTACGAAGATATTCGAACTATGAAAGTTGGAGGAATGGAGAAAAATTGTTAAAAAAATTTCATTTTAAATACTATTGCATCACGATTTGGTAAGAGTTCTAAAAAATTTAATTTATAAAAGATTGACTGTAGTTCTAAAAGTCATTTTTTCATCACTTTAGATTTGTTAATTCAGTTGGTGACTTGTTGTTTGATTGTGGTTGTTACTATTTTAAACTACTTAAGCCTTCAACTTCAATTAATAAATAAAATACAATAATATTGGGCGTACAAATAGAAAATCGCCGTTTTTTTTTTTTTTTTTATAGTTTTAGGCTTTATTATAAAAAAACTCGTTACATACTCAATCTCCAAAATAATTTCCATTACTAGCCACAACTTTTTCCCATTTTTCTGGCAGCTTTTGAATTCCTCGTCAGAAAAATTGTTCGTCTTTTGACGCGATCCACGAATCAATCCAGTTTTTGGCTTCTTCGAAAGAACGAAAGTGGTGTCCTGCCAGTTCATGCATCATCAATCTGAATAAATAAAAATCAGAAGGGGCGATGTCTGGAGAGTACGGCGAGTGGGGTAGGATGTCCCATTTCAAAGTTTCCAGGTATGTTTTCACTACCTTGGAAACATGTGGCCGAGCGTTGTCATGTAGAAGTATCACCTTGTCGTGTCTTTCCGAGTATTGCGGGCGTTTTTCCTTCAACGCTCGATTCAAACGTATTATTTGAGTCCGATAGAGGGCTGCTGTGATGGTTTCCCCTGGTTTCAAGAGTTCATAGTACACTACACCGAGCTGGTCCCACCAGGTACACAGCATCAGCTTCGAGCCATGAATGTTCGGTTTCGCGGTCGAACTTGATGTATGGCCGGGAAGCCCCCACGATTTTTTCCGCTTCGGGTTGTCATAGTGTATCCACTTTTCATCGCGGGTCACGATGCGATGCAAAAAACCCTTTCTGTTTTGCCGTTGGAGGAGTTGTTCGCACATGCAAAGGCGCCGTTCGATGTCCCTCGGATTCAACTCGTACGGC